>JASDQU011309940.1:0-17802 GCA_032191745.1 Picea mariana
GGTCTCTAGGTTCTCTATGCTTTACTATTGAAAGTAGATGCAACTCTTCTATAAGGGTAGTCTTCTAAAAGGAATACCCTCGAGCAATCATACACTGGATTTTGTAGGTGGTTGGACCACCTAGCCTTTATAGAAGGTCCATAACTTTTACATCCATGATACCCTTTTGTTATAATACTTGTGATGTTATTATATATGAAACACATTAGCGTCAAATAGTTGCACCAAATTAAGTATGTTAAATAACATTGTGGATATAAACAAATCAATCAACATGCTTACTAGAACAAACGTTTAGTCATGTATAATCATGCATGGTGTATTCACATATTCCATAAAATGTAAAAGACTTATTTGTCGGGATGGTCTTAATACATTGCATACATGTATGCATTCCGATAATTGATTCAATTCATCTATCAATGGTTGGGGGTAGGCATCCATTTTCTTCATTTGTCTTCTACCAATGACTATAAGAGCCAATATAACATGTTCATTCTTCATGGAAAACCACAAGGGTTATTTTATTGATCACTACCATTGGCCAAATGGAATAGTTGGAGTGTTGGAGAGAATATAGGTTGAATCCATCCATGGCTATGCTCAATAGAAGGCTTTGTACTTCATCTTTGAATTTATCAAGAAATGTATCATCTATATGCTTCATGGCTATTGAATCTAGTAGGATCCACATAAATTTTGACTCAATTCTATATGAGGCATGCCACCCCTACAACACAACAAATTGTTTGCAACGAAAGAGCCTTTGAATCCTTGGGATTATAGGCATGTGCCTCAATATCTTATGAGGACCATGTGCCTTGCCCTTGTTTTTTTATTTCTGATACTTTCCATGCCCACATTTTGGACATATCTCTTTGTCCTTGTATTTTCCTCTATATAGAATACAATTATTTAGACAAGCATGATGTGATATGTACTAAACACCCAGCTTTTTTAGCAAATGATTTTCCTCTTCGCATCTGACGAGGAGGAAATTATCACTTGGAAGTACCTTATCTTTGTGTAACCTATAAATTAGTGGGTAATAGAAATGTACATTTTCATCAAGCATGCATGAACTCACTTTTTATTGTTGATTGTGTGACAAGATTCATTAAAATATAGGGGACTTGATGGTCATTTACCTCAGTAGTGTCAAGAAACATGTGTTTGACATACCATATATTAGTTTCAAGTTTACAATGACATTTTTGTCCCTATTTAGATAGATCTTAACCCATATACAAAGAGAGGGGTGGTGAAGTAAATTTTAGGCTTTTGAAAAAGGTATCAATAATATGAGCATCATCCCCTAGCTCATCTTGCTAGAAATCATGTAACAATATTCCCTCCATGGCATGGGTTTCCAATAAGAAATCATCCATACCCACCTCTATATTATTGCCTTCATCCCTAACTAGTTTTGAATTGGTGACTTGGGATGTAGTGGAATTGAATATCTAGTTGATTCAACCATGCTTGGTATGATTCCTCTCTTTATAGGATTGTCTCGATTTGACATCATAGTGGGGTGTCTTACCAATCAAACTCCAACTACTTGGGAAAGTCTAACCATAAAGCATTATAGCCTAGAGGAAACTACTAGGAAATCTACCCAATGTCACCTTGGTGACCTTGCCCCTCACTTTAGACTAAGGAAATAGGATCCTAGCATATGGGGGTGTCCCTAAATGAACAACTAAACCAAATTTTGAAGCATGGGAGCATGAAATTAGTTCAGTTGATTATTAATGTGATTAATAAAACAAGTCAATTTTCCGTTAAATAATGTGAAGGAAGTGAGATATCATGAGTAAGACAAACATATTTATTAGATCAACCTAGATATGTCACAATGAGCTACAATTCCACAAATTATTACCAGCATCTTGAACATGCAAGGAAATGTGGACCAAAATTTGTTCCAAAACTTATCCACTTGAAACACAAATTAGCACTATAAATTAAAGTGCAATGTGACAACTTTAGTGTGAAGTTGTGTTGGTTGATTTATTCAATTTCAACCATAAGATAGTGCTTCAATGCTAAATTCCAATATTATGATTCAAAGAGTGTGTAAACCATTCATAAGAAAGTGTTATTAACAATGTAACATTGAATGAAAAGAGTTATATACATCACTATGAAGTCAATTCCTTAATACATATTTCAACTTATGATGTATCTAGAACTGTAGAAATTTCTTTTAAGCCAACACTCACATCAACAAGTAAAGTGTAACATGAATTATGAAAGATGTAAGTGAAAATTATGTTTCTCAATGAAAAATGGTGTCAAACATGTGTGATAACAAGTTTACCATAAGACCTTAGATTGGGTGACAGGGAGGCCAGGTGACTTAATAAAGACCATGATGAAACCGACGTCTAGCAATACACATGGCCAATGTAAGGGAACTACGTAGGTGAGTTGGTTTACCGATGATGCAAGGAATTAATTGATAGGAGGAAAGTATCAATCTACCATGAGAGAGGGATGTGGAGAAACACAAGGGAACAACTTAATAAGGTACAAGCAGCAGGGGGAGAAATGAATTCAAAGGAAATCCACTGGAAATCAACAAGAAATAAGAGGAACAAAGGCTAATTTCACTACAACCTTCATTCAACTAGAAATTCACGCAAGATTGAGGAAGAGTGGGAGTGAATCAAGGTCCAGGTGGTGCACTTGGTCATCCAGAAATTCATAGCAGGAGGAGAACCTCAACATAAGGCACAGAGCTGCAGAGGAAGGCATCTAACATCGAGAGTTCGTAGGAAAGTTGAGGAGGAAGCTAGAGAATTATGGGCACAAACACCACCATTAATTCAAGTAGAACATAACTCTGATCCCTAATGAGGAAATTGATGATGCAATGGGTGTCTAGATCCCTAACATGAGCTCCTCTCAGGACAGATTGGACCTTTACCACAAAACTATAGATATCTACTAGGAAATTAAAACTATTATGGGAAAAGTTTTGCTGGAGAGGTATGAAGCATACACTAATGTGCTACTCCAACTAGACAACATTCACTTGTAGATCAAAGAGGTTGACTATAAAGTAGAAAAGGTGGCACAAAATACAACAAGTTTGGGATCCAATGACCAGTGAAATGACAACCATGAGGAACCTCAAGCTCCCATCGATGCCATGGTTACCTCTCCCACCTAGGTTTTAAATGTACTGGATTATATATTTTTTGTCATCTTATTTGCCAAGACATTAATCTCAGGCAATATCTAGGTATAGAAAAATTAGTATAGAACATCGGTTTTTTTGGTTATGCCTCTTCAAGAGCGATTTTAGATGTAAGAATAACACTAAGCCCATCAAACTCAAAACCCTGTTATTTTCTCATTGGTATGGTTTCCCCTGTGGCAGGCCAACAACAAAGAACATGTATGGTTTATGTTCTAGTTAGCATAAAAAATAAACAATTTTACCATAATATATTACCACAAAGGATTGGTTAACGTATCATTTCCAGAATTCACATATCATTTCCAAAATTCAAATTTGGGAGCAATTTAGTCAAATGTCAATTGTGAATACAAGACATAAATTCCATATTTTATTCATGTTGAAAATTTCCACCATAGGCTCAATCAAGCCATATCACATGAAACCATATTCAAATTCGCTTAAAGAGTATGCTAGAAATTGCTCATAAATAAACCAATCTATCACTTTATATGTTGAAAGTATTTAGACCATATATGTTATGTTTGTTCTCTAAAGACATCGTCAAAGATTCATTTTTCATCCATGTGCTTATGAGTGTTCTACCATGAAAGAATGATCGAGTGTTGAAGCATATGAACTAATCTTGATGTGAACATCATTAACACATTACCATGTTTCCATTCATGATGTGCAAACCACAATTATGAAGTTATTAGTTGAAGAATAGTAGTGTTTATCACATGTGAATTCACCAAGATTGTAATATGTGGTTAAAAAATCCAAGTAAGTTTCCACATTAAACCATATTATCATTCCTAAAGTTAAGTGAATTAGAGAGAAAGAAATGAAACATGAATTAAAATCAAAACCAATTGCTCTAGAACTTGTTAGATTTGAAAATAATGGACCTTTAGAAGCATATTTCAGATTTGATAAATGAAACCTCTTAATCAAAAAATCATACCAGCAACCCAAAGGTTAGAAATGAACTCAAACCATAAGACATTTATCAATATTAGTGATTGATCTAATTATTTATGATATTTAAGCATTAGATCCGCTCATAAATAGTGAAATTAGAATGTTGTATCCAATTTATTTCTCATCTTAAGATGTTGTGTTAGCCAAACCAAGAGAAGTGTGCAAATCGTATTAGATATGACAATGAAAGGGAAACAATTTTCCTAAAATGTTCAAGTTATATTAGCAAGATGTGAAAATTAAGTCGCTAACTTGAAATTACAATCTAGATCTAAGAGATTCAAATTAATCCCTATATTGCATGAAACAATATAAATTTTGATTTTTAAAGTTTTAAGGGTTGGAGAAGGGGAATAAGACCATTTCCTTCCTCCACTGAGACTATGAAGTTACACATAGTATTTTTTGAGGCTATGTCCACGTGTCAAGTATTGGGGTTGACAAGAACCAACTAAGTATGCCTTGAAATCCCTCAAAGTAAGACACTTGAATATTTCAATCTCTTGGGGAGAATGGTCCTAGGTGAATCCAATTCTAAATAACACAATGTAAAATCTAATTATAGTCTAAAGACAAGCACCTAAAATCCTATATGTCCAAAGTTCAATGTATTAGATATAAAAATAAATTATTAAAGAACATAAGGCATGAGTTAACTATACCTTATAGATTCCTCCAATGTAGCATGGTGCTCCCCCTTTGTCCTTGTATTAGCTCTTTCCTCTAAGAAACCTGCAATAAACAAGCTCTTCCAAGTAACCCTAGAAAAAATACCTCAAAACAAAGACAAGAATACAATATAGCTTGAGCAAAGTGAGACAAGAATTTTTCCAATTATTCTCTAACAAGTTACAAATGAGTGAAAGGCGTATTTATATAGAAAAAGAGCCTAACAACCTCATGAATAAAATGCATTAGATATCCAACCTCCTATCCCAAAAATAACAACTCTCCAACAAATTAGAGAGGATATAATCAAGATACAATAAAATAATAAGGGATAGTACAAAACAACTCCTCAAGAAGATGGGTGCCTTCCAAAACCATGGTCAAAACCACCATGATCAAGTAAAAACGGTACAAGAGAGAGAATACCCTCTGAAACATGAGCTAACCAACTCAAAGGGTCACATTTGTGGTCAAAAAGTGGCTCATGAACAAATGCACCCTCCAAGATGTGTGCTAAGAAACCAATAACCACCTCTAATGAATCACATATGTGGAAGTGCAAGTCATGGAGAGAGAGAACTCCAATAAACAATGGCATGTGTGAGTGAAGATACCAAGAGAAAGAGGGTCACTCCAATACAGTTTTGGTGAAATCAACTCATAACCACCTCAACAACCTCAGGAAATGGTCCAAGCACATGTAAAAACCTCTCAAGTAACTCCAACCACCATAAGTACCTCACACGTGACGGCGAAGGGAATAACAAACTCAACAAATGCACACATGTAAGGATATCTCTCGAAGAAAACAAGTGCACCCTCAAGAGATGATGTAGGTGGCATATATGATGATGTGGAGCCCTTGTCACGCTATCTAATGCTCTATCACAAATCCCAATGCATTGACATGTATCCCAATGAGTGTACATGTATCAAAATGCAGATACACGGATACCAATGTAGTGACATGGATCCCAATGAAGATATATGTGTCCATATGCATAATACATGTATCCTAAGGCATAGATGCACGTCCCAATGCAAGGTGCCTACCTATAGTAGTGAGTCATGCTTCCATATATGTGTCATTAGGTAGCAAACATAAGTGCCATCTTCTAAATTTTCTCTAACTCATTTAACTTTTACACTTTAGGCTAAGTTCAACCATGGTGGGAACAACATTGACCTCTATTACATGTGACACTCTTAAGACCAAGAAGTATGTCCTAGATTCCTAAGTTAGAAGTAGGTAATATGATGGATAATTTGTGGAAGGGGAAAGGGGAAACTTCATGAATCAACCTTCATAGTCATATATGATGTGTAGGTCATGTTCTTCTAGCTTTCAAGAACTATGGGTCTTCACTTCTTCCATGATGATCTTTGTGAGGGTGCGCTAGGCCTTGAGTGACCACCTTGGCACTATTTTTTACTACCCCTTCTTTCTTTTCCTTTTTCTTTGTGATTCATTTCTTTATTTTGTTATTTCTTAGTCCTTTTCTTTGGATATGCATTGTTAAACATAGGACTAGGGGTAAGGGCCTTTTAGTGAGGTGGCTTAGCTCAAGCATTATTATTTTTTGGCTCTTAAATTTTTTATGGACACAACTACCTCACACACTTTTTCTCTTTTGACTTTGAAGGCTCTTACACATGGATCTTCATTTCTTTTCTTAGGACCTTAATGAATGGCTTATGATAAGTTAACTATGAGAGGGGAAATATGACATATGGTATGGAAGTGAATGGGAAAGATTGAAAGTGTTAAGTATGGTTGGGATATGAAATATGCTACATTCCGCCTAGTTATTTAGTAGTATAACCCAACTCAAGAGGAGATGAAACTTATCTAAAAGAAAATTATGACCCACCATGGTATGCCCTAACAAAAAGGTAAAAAATTGGAGTGTTATGATGCATTATTAGATTACACTAATGTTGACAATGTTCACAACTCGTATAGGAAACATTAACATTGTCTCTAAGAAGTAAACCCATACATGAAACCATAGTAGATAAATTGAAGTGAGCAAACTAAATCAAGAGGACATGTGTCTGAAAGCATAGTGTACCATCTATAAGTGCATGTATCATATGCGGTGTAAGAGATAGGAGTTTATATACCATGGACGACACATCTGAGAACAACTAAGTAAATCCCACTATGAGGTGAGGTCATGATGTAACTGAAGGAGAACTAGAGAGAATGAGTCTAAGTCTAGATGAATTGAGTAAGAGTGCTCATGTGAACTAGAACACCACATCGTTGGAAGGGTGGCTCTGGTATTGGTTGTCCATGCAACATCCCCACATCATATGAGGGGGTGGTATGGTGTAACAATAAATGGTAGATAATTCACTCATTGATCCGGAATGGATCATCATATAATTTTTCATTTATCTTAGTATTTTCTAGGTGGAAAAGTTGGAGGAATTGGATTGTAGGGCCAATTTTAGTGGTAGGTCCCAGTTTGGAGATTTGGGGTTTGGAACCTTCCAGAGCCATTTTGAGGCATCAAATGGAAAATTTTGAGGTCAAAACTTTGTGGTATTATTTCCCAACCCCTTGATGTTAGTCTATGCATCAAGACCTTTCCAACAATGCAACAATCACCTCAATCAAAGATCATATGTGAAATTTATGCCTCTCACAAGTTGACTTACCTTGTTGACCACCATGGTACAAGTGGATGCCACATCAACCCACATTACTCAAATGTGTGGGGCTATCCATGTGTGTATTTTCAAGAAGATTCTATAATGTCCAAGCCTTATCATTAATTGAGGTTGAGAAAGTCAAAACCCTAACCCTAGATGACTATCGAACTATGTTAAATATTAGGGCATTATAAGGAGAAGAGGGTTCCATTTTTTAGCATTATAATAGTTCCATAGTTGAGTAGAGCATCTAGGAGTGGTATTTTGATATCATAACAAAGTAGGTACTAGATTTTGTAGCAACCATTCAGGCCACGATGTCAAAGGCAACCCCATAGTGAGTTCCCCTTTCTTTGTACTTGTTATTCATAACTGAAGAAAACAGAGAAGAGCATAGGCCTCACCTTCTAGCTGGGTTTTCTTACATATTGGGTTTCCTAGGATATATCTCATTTTTATTTATGTGGATGGTGTGTATATTTTCCTCTTATGTCATTTTCATATTCAATTATTTTCATAAATCTAAGAAATAAGCTAGTAATAACTAATATGGGATCTAAGAAAATAAAATGCATAATCTAATATTTCATAATAGTATAAGATCTATTATGAAAAACTATTCTAGTGGAATATCCACGACAATTTATAGATCATATTGGTATCACATCAGTTCTCTTTGGAGTATTTATGGGAATTTGTAGGATTCAAGAATTGTCTTTAGAATAAATTTGCATAACCCTAGCCATGGAAGATGAGTTCATTCACAACAACCCTCGAGATTCAGTAGAAGAGATATTTTCAAGGATGGAAGAGAAATTCGGTGGTATCTCTCACAATATGACCCTCCTCATGGAAACTCTAGTAAACAAGCTCAGACCGTTCGGGGAGGTTGGAGGCTCTAACTCGGAGATCAGATCAGAATGGAAACTATGGGATAATGAAGAACTAGAAAAGGAGTCAAGGAAAGAGCTCGAGAAAGAGAAACCAAGTTCCAGTGTTGTTACCCCTTCACAACATTTATTTAAAATGGAAGTGAAAGTGGATATCAAGCCATAACAAGGTGAGATCAATGCAATAAATTTAAATCATCGGTTGTAGTCATTAGAGGTCTATGTTAGTGTTCACAATATAGATAAGGAGCAGAAAATTTCATTTTCCCAACTGAAATTAGAGGCCCATGCATTAACCTAGTGGGAAAGCCACACAGAGGCACAGAGGACAATCCACTAGTAACCAAGTGAGAATATTTCAAAACCCTCATTAAGTCCCATTTCTACCCTATCGGGTATAAAGAGGACCAATGGATCCATTGGCATTACTTCAAGCAAAGGCAATGGAAGAATGTGCAAGAGTACACCACTGAATTCATAAAGATGGCTATCATGTTGGGTATCTCTTCCAAGAACCCAAATGTACTCCTCAAGTATCTGGGGGGTCTACACAGTCATTTGTGAAAGAAATTGATGTTCTTCAAGCCCAGTACAATTGATGAGGCCTATGTGAAAGAAAAATATTTGGAAAATACAAGCCACAAGAAAGGACAACCAAGTGGTTCCACACATAAAAAGCACCCAGATGCTTCCAAGGAGGGGAAGAAGAAGTGGAAAGGGAAAGAAAAGAATATGAAATCCACTGCACCTTAGTGCAAGGATCCAAGTAACTATTGTAACCATTGCAGTATCAATGGTCACACTAAATAAAAGTGTTGGAAACTACATCCAAAGCTTAAACCTAAGAACCATAATAAGGATGCCAAGAAGAAGAACCTTCTAGCCACAAATTCAAGCAATCAGGTAGAGAGAAACTTAGATTTGGATGAGAAGATTTCCTACACTTTAGTGTAGAAGGAGGTGAATCTAAGTATCTTTCATCACAAGGAAGAGAACAAGATGACACAACTCTTCCATATCAATATCTAGGTCAAGAAGACCAAGGTATATGCTTTATTCGATTACGGTTCATAGGCCAATCTCATAGCAGTTGATATTGATCTAGATGGATGTCGGTGGCCTCCCACCTATTCCAACTAGCTCTTTTGGCAGTTTTTCAGTTCGATAGTTTTTTCCTAGTTTTCGGGTCCCTAACTTTCGGGGTTGTTTTGAGGCCCTAAACATCATTTTTAGGGCTCGCCACAGCCAACGTGTCTATGAATCGCCACAGACAACATGTGTATTCCTCGGATAGAAATTTCCAATGGGCTATCGTGTGCCTAAAATAGAGATCGTATGCAAAAGTTACGACCCTGGGAAGTTGATGTACTAACTTACCCAAACGGGGCCCACATGACTTTTGGCGCTTCATATCCTAGGGTTAGGTTTTTGGATGTCTAGGGTTTTGGACATTCCTGTTTATTGTAAAAAGGCCTTTAGAGCCTCATTGTAATCATCTTTTGGTGAATGAGTGTAGCCGTCACATCTCTTCTAAAAGATAAGCCACCACCATTCTAGCAAGCTTGTTTTCTGCTGCATTTTATAGTTTCAACTTATTTCCTTATTGAATAGAAACCAGTTTTATTGTATATATGTTATTGTGTTAAGAATATTTTGATAATAATCTGTATTCATTTTGTTTTGCTCATAAAATATGGATCAGTGGTATCAGAGCATTCTTCTCCTTGTCGTTCTTAATGCATGACCCCAACGAGTTCAGGGTACAAAGAATTGGGTCTCGAGATTGTTTCTCTTGAGGAAAAAATCTCTCGCACGCCCAAGCGACCTCTCATGGAGGGAGAAAACAAAGATGACGGGACAGGAGATCCCTTCAAAATTTTGCTCGAGGAATCCCTCACACAATAGAGGAACGATATGATAGATATTTGTGCGAAAATCCTTCGGTGGCTACCAACATGTGACGTATCTTTCTCAAACAGAGGTGCCACCCCCTTCAAGGTACAAATCAACTTCGATATTCCTATTTTTTAAGGTCAGATAGACATAGATGTTGTAGACAAATGGTTGAATCTGCTAGAAGGGTATTTCTTTGTCCATAACTTCTCGAATAGAGAAAAGATTAATTTTGCGTTCCTCAAATCCATTCCCCATGTCAAAGATTGGTGGGAAACTTTATGTGAGCAGAAGGAAACAAAGGAAACCTCATTATTTACAGTCACGGTCACCTAGGAGTCCTTCAGGGATGCTATTAAGGAACAATACTACCCTGTTGGAAGTTATGATGACCTGTATACAAAATGGACCACACTGCGGCAGGAAAGAGACCAAGCAGTGCCCGAGTTCACAAATATCTTCCATACCTTGCGCACCAAGTTGGGTATCAAAGATTCTGAGGGACATCTGGTGGTAAAGTATCGTGACAGTCTGCATAGATACATCCAGGACGAAATGGATTTTCTAGACATCTCATCCTTGGGTGTGGCCTACCGGTATGTCGTCCAAATTGAGCAGAAGCTCAAACAAAAGACACGGCAATTTGGGCCTGGGAACCCCTCACAGCAAAAGCCAGGAAAGGGTAAGCCCTACCCATAGAACAAAGGACAAAGAAAATATGGACCGCCTCATGACAATCAGTCTAGGCCGCAAGAAAAGAAGGACACCAGAAAGACGAAGAAAGATCTCGAGAAGTGGTGTGACTTCCATAAGAGCCCCTGGCATAACATTGTTGATTATCGCTCAAAGAAGTTGTTGGTGGATGAGGTGAAATCCTTTGAATCAGATGCAGGTTCCGACTCTGAGTTAGAACCAGAAAGGGGGAGATGGATCATTGATGCAGAACCCAGTGCTACCGTTGCTACCACCAAGCTTCGGCCTGGTGAACCAGGCGAGCCAGAGGAAGGCGAGTGTATTTTTCATTCACAGATGTGGGTGAAGGGTACCCCATTTCACTTAATCGTTGATAACAGTAGCCAGAAGAACCTCATCTCAGTAGAGGTTGTCAAGCGACTCACCCTACTGACAATGCCACACCCGCAACCTCACACCATCGGATGGCTCTGCCAAGGAAGCTATATCCACGTCAGCCAACAATGTCGCCTATCATACAACATCAAGCCCTTCAAAGATGAGGTATTATGTGATCTTTCCCCTCTCGAATTTTGTAATTTTCTTTTGGTCAAACCATATTTATGGAAATTCCATGATGTATATGAGTCTAGGCCTTGTAGTGTTATTATTACTTTGAACAAGAAATTGTACAGGATACCGGAGGAGGTCCCACCTAGTGATATTTTCTTGATCTCTTCCAAGCAATGTAGGAAGGCCATCTCTGAGACAGGGAAGTTTGTCTTCTTTGTGATTCATTCTTAGAATGAGAGAAAGATTGCAGCCACATCCAAGGTCTCTGCGGCCGACCTCTCCACACAGGAGAAGCAAGTGGATAAGGTCATGGAAGCATACTCAGATATCTTCTCCTCACCTCTTGGGATACCTCTGCACTATCAGATCAAGCACCCCATCGATCTTCACACTGCTTCCCAATGGGCCAGTCTACCATCGCTCTCTGTTAGAGAATGAGGAGATCAAGAAACAGATCCAAGAACTGCTCCACAAGGGGAACATCTGTCCCAGATCATCACCTTGCGGGAGCCCAATCGTGCTAGTACAGAAGAAAGATGGGACATGGAAACTCTGCATTAATTACCAGGCTCTGAATAAAATCACAGTCATAAATCGATACCTGGTTTTCCAAATCGACGACCTCCTTGATTATCTCACAGGGGCCAAATACTTCAGTAAGATTGATCTAAAGTCTAGCTACCACCAGGTCCCGATAGAACAGACAAATGTATGGAATACTACCTTCAAGTCAAAGGAAGGTCTTTTCGAATGGTTGGTCATGCCCTTTGGCTTAAAAAATGCTCCAGCCACTTTCATGAGGATGATGGACGATATCCTACAACCATTCACCAATACTTTTGTAGTGGTGTATCTGGATAACATTCTCATTTAAAGCAAGACTTGGGCAAAACACTTGCAGCATATTCAACATGTTTTTCACACCCTGTGGCAGCACAAGCTATACGCCAACTTGGAAAAATGCTCCTTTGGCATGTACATGGTCCATTACCTGGGCTACATCGTTGATCAACATGGTGTACATGTGGATCTAGCCAAGATACAAGTCATTCGTGACTGGACAGCCCCAACCACACTCACTGAGCTTTGGAGCTTCTTGGGCCTTGCCAATTTCTACTGTAGGTTCATGTTGGGATTCTCCCATATTGCATGGGCCCTCAACCAAGTAACTAGGGGTGGTGGTTAGGAGAAATTTGTGTGGGGTAGGTCCCAACAACAAGTGTTTGATGATTTGAAGAAGCGCGTGTGCTCAGCCCCAGTAATTTCACTATCGGACTTGCAACATCCCTTTGAGATCGAGACAGATGCTTCAGACTATGTTGTGGGCATCCTTCTTACTCAACACGGCCACCCCATTCCTTATCGTAGTGAGACACTATTAGATGTTGTCCATAAGTACCCTATTTATGACAAATAAATGTACTCCATTATGCAAGCTTGTTGCCAAAGGAGACATTACATTCTTAGGAAGGAGAAAATCATCCACACTAATCATAAGCCACTGCATTTTATGCAGACACAAGGCAAATTGTAGAATGACCGCCATTAGAAGTGGTCCACATACTTTCATCAATTCCACCTCAACATCAATTATAAAACAGAAATCACCGACTGCAACGTTGATTTCCTTAGTAGACCGCCAGTCATAGAACTCACGACCATGAGACCTCTAGATGGCCCCAACTCCATGAGATAGACCTGGACTTCGCCACCACCTACCAAATGTTGGGCGCAAACACAGTTGTCGCTAATTTCCATATCCAGGATGGGATGTTGTGTCATATGGGCCATATCTGTGTTCCATCAAGTGAGTGAGAGAAATTGATATGGGAATCCCACTACAGTCGAGTGGCATGACACTTCTACATCGAAAATACAATGGCAATGTTGGAGAAACATTTTTACTGGCCGAAACTTCGACAGGAGGTCAGCAAGCACATCAGGTCTTGAACTGCCTACACTATTGCCAAATTGACCACTAAGAAACATGGTCTATACACCCCTCTTCCTACTCTTGACAGGCCATGGGAATCCATCTCCATGGACTACATGTTGGGCTCCCATCCACCAAGCAGGGAAATGACTATGTTTTTGTGGTTGTTGATCACTTTTCTAACATGGTGATTATGGCCGCCTGCAAGAAGAGCATCACAGTAGAGGCCACTGCCAAGCTCTTCTTTGAACGAGTCTGGGTACATTTTGGAATCCCAAAAACCATTGTCTCATATCAGTATAGTTGATTTCTCAGCACATTCTAGTCGATCCTCTGGTCACTGTTGGACACCAAGATCAACAAATCCATGACCTTCTACCCCCAGACAGATGGCCAAACTGAGGTCGTAAATCAAATGATTGTGATGTCATGCACATGTATAATTCCAAGCACCCTCGCACATGGGATGAGAGTCTTCCCTATGTCCAACATAGCTACAACTGATCCCTGCATAGCTCAACTGGCCACATCCCCTTTCAGGTGGGGTTGGGATTCCAACCATTGGGTCCCATAGATGTTGCACTACCCCTTACGGTCACCTCAATCGACTCATATCCTACTCCAACTGAAGCTGAAAAATCCACCCGATTCATTGAGCGGATTCATCACATCCTCCAACAGGTTCAGGATATCCTACAGAAGTCCAATGACAAGTACAAGCAGTGCCATGATCAACACCGTGTGCCACATAAGTTTTGGGTGGGCGACAAAGTTTGGTTGCATTTGCAGAAAGAATGTCTTACCGGATCCCATAGGAAGCTTTCCCACTCAGTTATGGGCCATACACCATCACCAAAGTTTCGGGTGATAATTCTTTTGAGCTCAACATTCCTCCTTTCCTTGGCCTCCACCTAGTGTTCAACGTGGATCTCCTTCGACCTTATTTCCCACCATTATTGGACACCTCAGAGATAGCAGGAAAATTGACACCAACAGAGCTCAAACCCGACTACATACAACATGAATCCAGTGATCATATTGTGGACAAACATGTCAATGTCACTCACTAGCAAAGGATCCAACTTTATTGAGTTGTCAAAGCAGAGCAACTCTTGCACCAAGGACAGTGGCTCACCCGGGGCCAAATTCAACAGAAATTTCCTCATCTAATGGGGGAACTCAACGCAATGGAGACCATTTCTTCCTAAGGGGGTAGGATTGATCCAGATGGATGTCGGTGTCCTCCCACCTATTTCAACTGGCTCATTTTGGCAGTTTTCTAGTTCGATAGTTTTTTCCTAGTTTTTGGGTCCCTGACTTCCGAGGTCGTTTTGAGGCCCTAAACAACATTTTTAGAGATCACCTTAGTCAACATGTGTAGGGATCACCACAGACAACATGTGTATTCCTCAGATAGACCTTTCCAATGGGCTATCGTGTGCCTAAAACGAAGATTGTATGCAAAATTTATGACCCCGGGAAGTTGATGTACTAACTTACCCAAACGGGGCCCACATGACTTTTCGTGCTTCATCTCCTAGAGTTAGGTTTTTGGATGTCTATGGTTTTTGAAATTCATGTTTATTGTAAAAAGGCCTTCAGAGCCTCATTATAATCATCTTCCAGCGAATGAGCACAGTCGTCACATCTCTTCTCAGAGATAAGCTGCCACCATTCTAGCAAGCTTGTTTTCCGCTGCATTTTACAGTTTCAACTTATTTCCTTATTGAATAGAAACTAGTTTTATTGTATATCTGTTATTCTGTGTTAAGAATATTTTGATAATAATCTGTATTCATTTCGTTCTGCTCATAAAATCCGGATCAGATCTGGTTAGAAAGCTTGGGTTGGAGGTTCATGATCATCCTAGCCCATATCCATTGGGATGGGTAAACAAGGATGCAAAGATCAAGGTAACAAAATAGTGTAAGATCAAATTTGTTTTAAGTGTGTATTTTATTGGTGAAGTGGAGTTAGATGTAGTACCCCTTGACATGTGTGGATTAGTGTTTGGAAGCCCCTACATGTATATGAGAGATGCAATATTCATGAGGAGAGAAAACCAGTACTTCCTGATCAAGGAAGGGAATTATTTTATCATCAATGTGCATAAATGTAAATCAAATATATCACTGATAAGTGCCAACCAAGCCAAAAATTTGATTAGTTCAAGTAAGAAGTATGTTTTTCTTTTCTTATGAGAGAATCAACCAGGTGATGAATCAGTAAGAGAAAAGGAATCCTTGGAAGGATGTAATAAAGAGAAAAAAACATCAGTTGGAGGAGTTTCTACAAGCATGTAGAGGAGTTTTCAAAGATCCTAAAGGGATACAACCTAAGAGGAAAGTGGAGCACGAGATATAGTTGTTTCCCGACTCCCCATTACTCAATATTGGGTTGTATAGACAATCCATTTTGGAAGCAGATGAAGTGAAGAAACAATTATAACAATTGCTAGAGCACGGTGTAATTAGACCAAGAACATCACCTTGTGAGTCACCTATTATCATAGTACCCAAGAAGGATGGGACTTGGTGGATGTGTATCGACTACAAAGATTTGAACAAGATTACACTCAAGAATCAATACCCTGTGCCTATGACAAATTATTTGTTCTATCAGTTGCATCATGTCAAGTACTTCACCAAGTTGGATCTCAAATCAAGATACCACCAGGTATGTGTTAAAGAGGAAGACACCTAGAAGACCACCTTCAAGAAAATTCAAGCTTTGTATGAATGGTTGGTCATTCCATTTGGTTTATGTACTACACTAGCTACATTTATGAGATTGACGAATGGTGTACTGTAGCCATATTTAGATTCATTTGTTATAGTGTATCTGGATGATATATTGGTTTATAGCTCTCCCTGGGAGGGGCAAATCTCATGTCTCATGCAGGTGTTAGAGACTCTAAAAATGCACCAGATGCTGGATAAAATCAATAAATGTGAGTTTTCTCAGCAGTCATTGGTGTATTTGGAGTATGTGATTGGTGGAGGGGAGCTCAAGATAGATCCCAAAAAGATGGAGGCCATCATAAAATGATTTGTTACTACTAATTTCATTGAATTTAGGATCTTTGTTGGGGTACAAAAGTACCTATGAAAGTTCATAGCGTCCTTTTTAGTAGTAGTTGCACCACTCCATGCCATAATAACGAAGGGCAAGCGTTTATAGTGGGGAAAGAATCAACATAAATATTTCAATGAGCTAAACCAAAATATTAGTCAAGCACTAGTTCTCGCATTACCTAAGTTGAAAAATCCTTTCAAAGTGGAGGCATATGCAAGTGGGTATGCTACGAGAGTAGTTTTGATGCATGGAGATAAGTCGATATGCTATCATTCTAGAATGTTTCATGGGGGATTCTTAAACTACCCTACCTATGATAAGGAAGTCTATGCACTAGTTCAAGTTGTTAAGAAGTGGAAGAAATATCTGATGAGAAAGGAAACCATTATCAAATCACCATCCAGTGTAGTATTTGTAGGTCCAGAGTAAGCTTCAACAAACCAGACATTACAAGTGTATAGGGTTTTTGTAGAAATTTCATCTAGTCATCAAGTATAAGAAGGGAAGAACTAATAAGTTGGAAAACATTCTTTCAATGCCACCCACATCCAAGGTTACAACTTTGGGAACTCTTATGCACATGGATAATTTTACCCATGATGCATACAAAGAGGCATACATAGAAGATGATGAGTTCAAAGAGGTGTTTCAACAACTATAGGGACAAATTCATGTAGAAGAAGGTTACAACAAGGTTGATTATCATCTCTAGAGTGGGTTACTCTACAAGCTAGACAAGCTTTGTCTCCCTAAAGGGGAAATATTGTAGCTTATTAAAGAGGCTCACACCTCCAAGGTACCAGGACATTTTGGTTTTGGGAAGACAATTGCTAACTTGCAAAGGTATGTGTATTGGCCCATAATATAAGAATATGTAGATCGATATATTAGAGGATGCATACTTTGTTGTACCAACAAGCCCAGTAATTGAAAACAAGGTCTATACCATCTCTTATTTGTACCCACTCGACCTTGGGAAAGTATTTCCATGGATTTTGTGGGTGGTTTGCTAGCAACCAGGAAGGGACATGACTATATTTTTGTGGTAGTTTACAAGTTCAACAAGATGTGCATTTTTATACCTTGTAAAAATACCATTAGAGGACAAGAAACAACAAACTTGTTCTTTGAATAGGTTTGGGTGCACTTTGGGATAACAAGGGGCATCATATCAGACAGGGATACCATATTTCTCAGTTCCTTTTGGAATACACTTTGGGAGAAGATGGGCATGAAGTTGTATATATCTACAACATTCCATCCATAGA
>JASDQU011309941.1:10360-23655 GCA_032191745.1 Picea mariana
AAAAATGCATATCTAGTACACATCATGGGGCTTATGCCCTCAAAAATATACAAAAAGTTCCCTTGTAACGTAAGTGGTGCATCCTAAGCTAAGGGAAGGGCTTGTTGGCCCTACCATAGTGAACCACGACGTTTGCCAAATGCTGGAAGAGTCGGAACTAGGTCCGTGGCACCCCAACTACGTGAGGTTGCATCGATGGTGGGAGATCCTTGATCTCTTCCATAGGTATTGTACGAGTGAGAGTGGTGAGATTCCTCTCTACCCATGTAAAAAATCTCTTAGCCTCTTCGGCTAGAGGTCCCCCTATTGTTTCTCCTGGTCCAGCAGCTGTGGTTGGTACTGCCTCTGGTCGAGGACGTCGCCTGGTCCTCGAGAAGTCTGTTGGACACACTGGCCCCACATTTGTACATAAACAGATACACAGTTGTTAGATACTTTGATTCCCATAAAAATGATATATATAAAAAGAAATAAAAATTAAAAAACATTAAAAAACAAACGTACCTATCTCTCCTCGCTGTGCTTCGGGAGGTATGGGCATGTCCGGGTCCCTGGAAAAGTTGATCCTGGCGTAGGGGTAGTCCTCTATCGCCGGAATCTTCCGTGACCACCAGTCAAAAAACTCATCGTCGAAGGCCTCTATGGTCCTTCCTCCCCCCTTTCGTGGTAGCAACACTACCTATCTACACACTATTGGGAGGGAGGCCACATTCCCTCGCACTGTCTCTCATGGACTGATATCAGGAACTCTATCGAAGAAGAATGAGCACAAAATGGTCCCAAATCCAAAGTTTTTTTTTTTCCTGCCAACGCCACTCGGTGAGTTTTCTCTTCATGCAGTCTAGCATGGTCGTGCCCCAATCAAATATCCGTGCATTCAAGCACTGCACTGCATAATGCATGTGCGCCCAGGAAGCCTGATGTAAAGATGCAAATCCAGTGATCCGTCCAATGAGTAAAAATATCACTTTGAGTGATAGGTTGATAATCTTGTTAATGGGCACCTGAGAACCTACTTTCTCAGTGCCAGCCTCGCAATGGAGTCCAATCAACTCTGAAATGTTGTGAGGCCCAGGGGAAAAAGAACGCAAGTTGACCGGTTCACCCCTCCTCGGGAGGCCAGTCAGAAAGTAAATGTCTTCATTCATTGGAGTCAATGAATGCACCTCGAGCATAAACACCTCAGCGTCAGGATGAAAATAGTCACCAAGGCATTCAACAACCTGGGTTGTGCCCTCATGAATGGACACTGAAATAACTTCCACAAACCGCATTGTCTCAATGTGGCCATAGCTGTAGGGTCCTCATCGACCAATAGATCAATGTCCTCATGCTCCCTCTCTCTCTAATGGACATACATTCTGCAAAATGACAAGTTCAAAGGAGAGTTAAGTATTGCATTTTAAAATTTTTCATATCTTTGAGGGTGTATGCGGGTTGTAGTGGACACAGTCACGTATGCATGTGGGCAGATTGTTTTCTTCCGATGGGCATATGCGGGCTATCCCATTACAACCCACGTACACGTAGGGACGACTCTTTTTAAAGGTGCACACCCCCTAAAAAACTAAAACTAATGAAAATGAAAGTATTGAAATGCAAGAGGAGCTAGTTTGTACTTACTTGGTACAAGCGGAAGTTTGTTTCGTCCACTGAAGCTCCCAGAATCAACTTCTTTAACAAAGCGGTGTTTTTGGCTTTTTGGTCAATTCTCAATTTGCAATTGTGATAATGAGCTGCCAGCTTCTACTTATAGATGTTTTTGGCCCTTTTTGTCATTTTTTGACCCCTTTTGTCATTTTTTTGAGCTTGAAAATCATTTAACGTGATTCTTGAGTTTCTCATTGGATGTTACGATACACTTTACTTTTGGTTTGGGAAAATTTTTTGGGAGATGGGACACTTTTAAGGTCTTTTGGTAAAAAATCGTTTTTTCCAACTTTGTGCATCTAAGTTAGGATTCCACATCCACTTGTTGCACCTCATTGTATTTTTCACTTTTCCATAGGATTGATCCCACCGAATTGCGACACGAAACCGTCATGGCTGCTCTAGAAGTGTCATAATTTAGTGGTAGAGCCTACCTTCACATGGATGCCCTAGGTAGATCCTGGTTGCATTTTGGTGTCCATGCCGTCGTTAATGACTATAAGCTCGGGAGTCCTTTTAGCCTTGTATTTATTATGAGTTTGAGCCTTCACATATCTGATATATTATCACTCTTTCCCTCAACCTCGGGACTCCCAAAAAAATGGGTGTTATTTTAAGCCCTTTTCAAACCCTCTAAATATGAAAAGATTGTCGAGCGATCATGTTGTCCTTCATGCTTGCCAAACTAAAATTTGAAGGCACATCTGTCCGACGGTATTTTACCCCTTTTTTAGACTGGATTGTCAATTTTACGAACAAAGGTATGCTCTAGGAACTTCGGTTCGCTAGAAGAGTATTCTTAGGTATAAGTTTACCCCTTTTTCAGGCCTGAGGGACTTAATTTACGAAAAAGGAACCCCCACAGAGTCCATAGTTAAGATCTTTTTAGAATCCCTAAAATTGAAAAGATCGTCGAGTGAGCTTATTTCTTCACACTCGTTAAACTGGTCCAGAAGAACATCCTTTACATAGTCCATAGTTAATCTCTTTTTAGACTCCTTAAAATTGAAAAGATCGTCGAGTGACCTTGTTCTTTCACACTCGTTAATTGGTTCATAAAAACATCTACTGGCATGAGTTTACCCCTTTTTCTGGCCTATAGATTAAGGAGGAAAAAGGTACACCTTAGGACTTTCGTCTCACTGGGAGAGTTCTCCTAAGTAGATTTTATACTTTTTCAGGCTAAGGAGACTAAATCTAGAAAAAGACCGTGAGTCCATAGTTAATCTCTTTTCAGACTCCTTAAAATTGAAAAGATTGTCGAGTGATATTGTCTTTGTCACACTCATTAAAATGGTTTTGAATAGATGTATTTTCAGTGCTAGTTTACCCCTTTTTCGATTCGATTAGACTATCTTCGAAAAAGGTACCCCAGTGGAGTCTTCTTTCGTGTTTTTTCAGACTCTCTAAAAATGAAAAACCACCGAGCTTACCTTCTCTGGGCTCGTTTAAAATTACATTGAAGGACGTTATCATTGTGTCTTATTAATTGCATTTTCATCTCTGCATATTTGGCCTAATGTCAGCTCCATGTTGTTCTCAACTAAACCTTTAAAGCATGCCTTATACGCAAGCCATGTAACATTTTTCCTTTGCGCCTTGACACCTTGACCCATGGAGGAATTTTCCCGAGTGTCCTTTCCCTGCACATGTCTCCTTTCTTTTAGCATTAGTGTGTTCCTTGCGCTTGGAACTAGTATGCTTGCGACACTCGTTCCTCCTTTGTAACGTAGAATTCTTTTATTCTTTTTCAAGCTCTCCAAAATATTGAAAAAGACAAAAAAAATCAAATATACTCCAAAAAGAGGATGGGAAAAGTATGTTTTTTTCATGGCAGAACAATGAGTCACCCTTGGAAAAATCACATCATTCCATTTGTTCGTCGAGATTTGGGATTTAATATGAGCTTAGGAAGCATTTCTCGTAACATAGAGTTGTGTCCTCCTCCGTTTGGTTATTCTTCCAAACACATGGAGCGTTTATGTTGCCTCCTACATCATGAAATTATGTCAATGTCTTGATGCCTGAATCTTATCATCTGTCATGCTATTATCCAAGGGAATTTGTACCCAACTTGAGTCAGCCTCTCTACAGTTTGTCTCTTTCCCTCATGCCTGACCATCCCGAAAGTCCAATCAAGTCTTTTTTTGAAATCACTGAAGTTCTCTGCCTGATCACTGAGATCCTCTTGTATGTTCCCCGACGAGCCATTGAAGACCTCTGAGTAGTGAAGTTGCACACTCACATTACATTCCTACCCGATTTTTTAAGATCTTGAAGTTGTTGCTCGAGCTCTGAAGGCCTCATCTCCAGCCATCAGGCATCATTGGCTTCTTGAAGATGCGATACTATACATGTATATATTTGATTTTGAGATGTAGATTCATTGTGTATTGCTCACGGCTACACTTTGTATGGTTATATGACATGGATATGTAGTGTATTTGATTGACATCCATGATTTATTTCATACCGAGCATGGGTATGCCCACCTCGGTGAGACAATTGTTATTTTGCAGATGGCACCTCCCGAACTCTTGTCACGGGCTCACTCACTTCGTATGTTGGTGAATATTTGTAATGTATTTTGGCCATCAGATGCTCTTCTGAACTCACACATTAGGGGGCATCTATTATAACCCTAAATTTCATCATACATGCATACCTGGCATCAGGCCATAATACTTACTATTTTTTCCAAGCCAACACTGAACAACTCTTCTTAAAAACATAATTTTTGAATATGTACGCACCCTACTCCACTATTGCCCGCATACATACGCTAGCTGCACCATTACATCCCATGTATACCCACAAAAGTTGCAAAAAATAAAAATTTGCAAGGGATTCATTGATATTACGGGCTATTGGGTAGTTTCCCAACCAATTGATTGCCTATAGCTTGTCACCCAACCAAATAACCATCATTTTTTCATATAAAAGGAGGTGTTGGGTCCTCATTTCAAGGAGAAACATAGCTACAGTGAAACTCTTCCCATTTCACTTTCCCCCCTTGCCCCAAGAATTTGTAGCCACATTGTGAGTTTTGAGCCAGAATTCTCTATTCTTGCCTTTTTCCTTACTCATAAGCCTATGCCCATTCTCTAGAGAGAAGTGTGAGAGAAGAAGGATACGTGGAAGCAATTGGAGCTTGGTGAAGAGGAGCCTAGGACCTGGTTCGAGGAGCAGTCTCCAATCTCATTTTGTAAGTGACTTTGTGGGATTAATATAAAGAAGTAATTTTGTTGTCCCGCCATATGATGTGTTCAATATTTATGTTCGATTTACATTTTGTTATGACGTCTAACCCACTAATTCATATATAATATGCACATTCGTAGTTTCTTGTTTGTCTTTTGGTGAATGCATGTCGTCCTTGGGAGGATATTTGTAGTTGGGAAGTGACCAAACGCAAAGGATTGATAGTGGACATGGAGTTTAAGGTAGGACTACCGGATCCTTGTACTTTGTGTTTTATGCATGAATGTGGGGTGTTGTCGGGATAGTTGTTAAAATTGGGAGAATTTAGATGGTTATCTCTGCTTGCACTTTAGAACCCTAGTGTAGTCTGTAGGGAGGGTTTTCCCACTATAGCACCATGTCTTGGATGAAGTCCCACAAGAATTTTTTGAAGCCACACCGCTTCATGACTTGCGATATTGGGTGCGATATACTTCGTCTTTGTTGTATTAAGTGCTACAGAAGCCTTCTTTCAACGTATCCTGGAAATCATAACTGATTCCAAGGTGAAGCAACACCCTTAGATGCTCAATCTATTTATTGCACTCCCTACTCAATCATAATCTGTATATCTTTGCAGCCTCACTTCATCACCTTAGACAAACCATATCCAATTGTACCATGCTTCATTGCCACTCACTAGAACTGCCTTGGATTTAACCAAATATTGGCTTAGGGTGTTCATTGCAAGGAAAATATTTGGCATGGAATTAACCAGGTACATAAAGAATCCAATCAATTTCATGTACATTGTGGGATCCACCAAATCTAAAGCTAATGTACATTATGGGATCCACCAAATTTGAATCTAATGTACATTGTGGGATCCAATCTGCCTCACCGGCTGCTCCCTTTATGACTAAGACAAAATCATACCTAGTCCTCTTGACTGGATACCTCCTCTGTCACTATAGCAAGATCACGTCACCTAGAATCCTCTTTCCTATGAATCTTATGTCTAGCCTCCTCATCTCATGACACCTATTTTTTAGTCCTGGGAGATTTCTCTCTCCCACCTAGATCTGGGGAAGGAACTTCCTCTAAATAATCAGATCTCTTTGAGATCAGGATCACTCTGAGTCTGTACATTCTTTGTTTAAAACCAATATCATCAAGTACTCATCGATCCTGGAGTACCATGATCCCTCTAAAACATGAATCCCTCTAAGTGTGTACAATCTCTGGAGCCATCTTCTCCCTCTGCATCTTCTGAAGTATGATCTCCAATGAATTGTCTTGGGAGGTTTCTCCTCCCTACTGGATCTTGAGGATGTCTCACTCTCAACTCTAGCTTCATATGAATTGGTACTAGGTGGTGCCATCTACCTCACCATTGGTGGAGTCACCTTCTCCTCCTCATCAATCTCCATGTAGAACACTTTGTATCCCACAAAGGTATCCTTTTTTTTAGAAGGTTCTAACTTTGTCTTATTAGCCTTCGGTATATGGATGTATACTGTCATGTATAAAAATCCATGTTTGGATATCCTACAACATGTCTCAAACTAGAGACCATCTAATCTGTTTCCTCCTGCAACCATCATTATAGCTCCGTCTCAGAGTTATCACCCATGACCTTCCTGGAACAAGCGTAATAAAAATAAATAAATAGCAGACAAGAACAATATTCTTATTATAAGGTGTTGAGAACTAAGTCTGCACCCCTTCCCCTCCTGCCTCATTTTCCCTATACCTTCTTGAAAATTATTCCTCTTCTGGTTGGTTAAATCGGTTTCCCATTACTAAATGACTTAGTTTCTCATCATTATCTTTCTTGATTGATTCTTTGCACAAATTGTTTCTGTTTTCTTGAAGGATAATTGCATGTCGTGATTTGGTTCGAAATACTTTTCATCATGTTTTCCAATGATTGAGCGTGCAACAAGTCCACCAATTCTTTTGTGTGCGCAAGAGACATCCAGGACCACCAAGTCCTTTGTATGCGTAGTAAGCTTTCTGCAGGAAAGACGCAACAATTTGAAGCTGTCCATTTCGGACTTAGATTTTAAGCCAACCAAACAGGTCAAATATTCAACGGTGGATATCTAACAGATGATCAAATCAACGGCTCTCGTACATTCATGGTTCTAGAACTCACACGAGGTTTAATCATAGAGATACACATAAGCCACTCCGTGACTTTGACGTCGAAATGTTCGAGCTTGTTTTTGTCAAAAACTCCCGAATATCGAACCGTCGTATTGCTTCGCAAGATCAGCCATTCGGAAGATATCCACACTTAGCACTCAAAAAATATTGAATGTCGAAACGTCGGAGCCACGTGGAATTCATTAGTGGAGACACATGGCACTCATTTTAGACACCTTTGGTTACATCATCTGCCCATTTTTGGCTGACACATGTCACTCTCATCATGCACACACATCAGTGATAGTGACATCATGGACTTGTCAGATTCAAAGTCTTGAAGTGTTGATCATATCAGAAGAGCCGAAGTGTCAATCAACCAAAGAGATGAAGAGCTGGAGTGTCGATCAACCGAAGAGCCGAAGTGTTGAAGTCTCGAAGTGCCACATCACTCCACTAGTCCAGTCCTTCAGGAGTTATACATACTTTGCATTTGAAATCTCCCGAACCTCGAAGAGTCGAAGAAACGTAGCGCTCATCTATGTTGACATGTAGTATTCATCCATGGTGACACGTAGCATCCATTGATCGCCGACACATGACACTCATTTCTATCATTTTCAACACACCATTTTCCCCATTCCAGGTGACAAATGTCACCTTTCTTTTCATGAAACATCATCGGTCATTACGTCACAGCCGCCACGTCTCTTTGGGGAAATTTCCTTTGCGAGATTTTGATCGAGATTTAACACAGTTTCTAAAAGTGTCGAAGCCCCGAAGTGCCTAAGTTCCTTCCACTCTGGTCCTTCCTCAATACGACATGTGGCACATTCCACCTGGAAATCGATCCTGATGATGACACTTGGCATTCATTTCATGTATTTCAGGTACAACATCTGCTCCATTCTAGGTGACACATGTCATCCTTCTTTATGTGACACATCAGTGATATGACATCATACTGCCACATCAGATCTGGAGGATCATACATCCGAGAGATTTCAATTTAGAGAAACACATAAACTCTCGAACCCCGAAGAGTCGGAGTTCGAACTCCCAAAGTATTTAATGGTAAAATTGTCTTAATCTCAGATCAATTAGCAATAATCATGAATTAATGACTCCAGGAGATTTTCAATTTGGGAGATTCTAACCCAAAGAGAATGCAAATCGCCGAAGTGTTGAAGCATCAAAGAGTCAGAAACATGTGGCACTCTTCTATCATGACACGTGGCATCCATCAGTTGAGACATGTGTCACTTATTTTAAGCACATTTGAGGTCGTCATCTGTACTATTTCAAGTGACACATGTCACCCTCCTTTCTATGACACATCATCAATATGGCGTTAGGAAGCCATGTCATATTCGGGGGATCATCCTTCGAGAGGTTTCCAAGCAAAACATTTTAAATACTCCCAAAACCCGAAGAACCATAGTCCCAAAGTCCCGAAATGATGAAGGTTAAAGGTAATCTCGGGTTAATAAGTGATTAGTGTTGGTTAATGACTCTAGGAGTTCTATCCTTCGAAGGATATGCATACTCTACTCTCTAAAGCCCTCAAATGTTGGATTTATGAAGTGGCTCACCCACATTTATTGCACATTTTGAAATGTCTAAAAAAGTGGCGCCAAACCAAAATTGGGGAAACTACACGTCGAGACTGTAGAAAGAATATCAGAGACTCCAGAAAATGCCAGATGACTTGCTTCCTTCCTCCAGGGAATAAGTAGGGGAAAAACATTGCCAGCATATACAGTTATCTCTAGTGGCCTCAAACAGTGCTCATGCATGATAGTGCTCGATACAGAACTTAGTTTTGTCACTCCTAGTCATCTACTATCAAATATCGTTTCACTCCAGCATGTGCATCAGTCTAGCTTCAGTGCTAGTAGTAGTTTTTAATTGTTTAGTTCAAAACTCTTTTAGTTTCGGGCATAATAAGTGGTCTTTTTGTGTGATAAGAACCACTCCTTTTTGTTAAGTGAATTTCAGAGTATTCATTAACATACTCCAACAATGTGTTTTAGTTAAGTTAATAAGTTGTTTTAAAACTGATGTGTAGAGGCAAACCTCAGTTCCACATTGGTTGAGGCCCTCCACGTCTGTGATAAATAGGCATTCTTTGTATGTTAGAAAGGTTCAGGTTTTTGGGAGAAAAAGAAAATTAAAACAATTGGTTGGACCCATTTTGCGCATGGATTAAAGCTCTCTACATGGTGAATATACTATTGATGACAATGTGTTTATGTCTGAATTCATATGTGTTTCTTATCTTGAATATAGTTTTGATTAGTGTGAAGTACATTTCTTTTCCTTCAACTACTTTATAACTTGTGTTTATTAATATGCAACCTGTGATAACAACTATGCTTTGATGAAGATTTTGTTTTGTTGCAACATGTGTGAATAATTGTGTTTTTGGTACATGTTTAATGCTTGGAATGACATTTTAACACTTAAAATTCTAGCAACAGATTGTTCATTGAATGGTTTGTTGTTTTTCTTTGTTTCTTACCTTTACTATCTCACTTGTCTATCCTTCATGTTCCGCCAGCCAAGGAGGACCCTTGTCCATGTCATTTGGCCAACCAAACCACGCTAAAAAAAACAAACCATTCATAACTTGAGGTGGCCTAGCTTTTCCCTTTAGCAGTCAGGTGCAGACTTTAGGACCAACATCTTCTGGCACTCTTGCCGGGGAATGGACTAACGAAATATATTTCCATGGGAGAATGAAAAAGATTAAATCTGACCTTTGATGGTGAACAAAGATCAGACACATTCAGACTTCCATATTTCACATGGCGACTCCACTAAGTTAACTTCAAAAATTAAATACTGGCTCCCAGAAAAGGACTCAAGAAATCCAAATATGAGCACACCAGATCCACTAAGGCTCATCCTAACCCTGAGAAGGATGCAATAATCTCTGATCCAGAAAGAAAACTAATAAAATACACCTTAGGTCAGATATATACCTCACCCCTCAAGGCTAAATCTCCACCTCAAGAATTTGTTGTTCTTCATCATCACAAAAAACTTGAATTTGCTAGCCCTGAGAATCACAATTCCAAGGAACCGTAGACACCTTCAACTCCTGCCTGTACTTCATCTTCTAGTCCAACATCCACCCTTGTATCTCCAATCAATCTTTAGATTCCTATTGCCCAAATAATGGTTGTTAACATTATGGATGCCATAATTGTTTCCAGATATTCACCCCTAGTTCTACCTGTAGGATTACATGCACTCCCAGCCACAAATTACATGAAATATTTACCCAGATATAATGCGGAAGGGGATGTCACAGCTGAGGAACATCTAGTATCCTTCTACATATTTTCATACAACTTTAATATTGACTATGCAGATGTGTGGATGAGGTTGTTTGTACAAAGTCTTGATGGGGAGGTAAGAAAATGGTTACGGGGCCTCCCTCCAGCCTCCATTGTAGATATTGATGCATTAGATGAAGATTTCATAAAGCAATGGGGAGATAGAAGGGATTATCTTTATTACATCATTGAGTTTGGGGCCCTTAAGAGAAATAATGGTTAGTCTATTTTGGACTTCACCAAGAGATTTAATAAGATATATGGTAGGATCCTAGATGAGAGAAAATCAACTGAAGCCTCTACCAAGATCACTTATGCCAATGCATTTGATGCATAATTATCTCTTATGTTGAGGGAGATAAGATCCACTACCTTGTTATACATGCAAGAAGAAATAATTGAGGTTGAATCTAACATCTTGGCATCAGACTGGTTAAAGACCAGATCTGAAAAAGACAAGAAGAAACAAAGATAGGATTCCCTTGCCTCCTCTAACCTAGACACATCTAATCCTAAACTTGATGAAATGACCAAAACTTTGAAGGATTTGACATCTGAAATAGCGAAGATGAAATGGGAATCTAAACAACCAAACATAGCTTTTCAAGGGGTTGGGAACATAAATCCCAACCAATTTAGAAATCTGAATGATACCCCTCAGATAATGCAGAGAGAGAGGAGGAATGTTGGAATGTTGATGACCTAAGAGGAATGTTGATGACCTCCTTTCCAAAACAATCAGATTGAAGAGATGGATGCAGATAGTGATGTTATGGATGATGTTGATGTACTTTTCAATAAAACAATATTTTACACTAGACACTTAACGCAAAAATATTATGAGGTAGCACAATTGTCAGATCAGTTTGATGTTGAGATAGGGGAAGAGGGATTTATTCAAGGCCAAACCCAAAAGAAATATGACTTGAGGCCTAGAATAGGCACTCCTAAGGCCACCACCTCTAATCAGAACAAAAAAACAAAGGTTCATCCCAAGCCAAATCCAAGCAAGGGTGCATTGGCTAAAGCTCACCAGCCTCCATTTAAACATGTTGTCCCTGAAGTAAAGGAATTTGATAGGCCACAAGCATATTTCATCCTAGTGCATGAGTTGAGAAAGATTAAGATCCATGTACCTCTGTCAGAATTGTTGAAAAATGAGCCTTTCAAACAATCCATTATGAAGGTTTTGCAACCACCTACTTCTGTTGTAACTTTTGATGTAATTACTATACAGGATGAGAACCCAACCATTACTGTGGAGCCACACATTGAGGATGGAGCTGATGCTTCTCCACCATTCTACATATCTCTAAATGTCCATGACAATTGTCTCATGGAATCAGGTTCCTCACACAATGTCATGCCTAAAGTTGTTATGGACGAACTAGGTCTGAAGATCACCAAGCCCTACCAAGACCTTTACTCCTTTGACTCCAAAAAATTCAAATGTTTGGGATTAATAAAAGATATGGTGGTTTCTTTGGCATAGTTACCCAAGAAATGTGTAGTGATGGACATCATTGTGGATGAAATTCCCCCCAATTTGGTATGCTTTTGTCCAGTATGTGGACCAAGAAGGTTGGAGGATCATTACAAATTGACCTCACATATGCCACCATCCCTATTTTCGGAGGAGAGCATAGGAGGCTATACAGAGAGGTCATATTGGCCTATATTGTTTGCGACCATCAAAATCCAAGAAATCACCCAATTTATGTTGTTGAGGATGAGATTAGCTCATCTGTTTTTCATATAAATGGCGAGGAACCATAAATTACAGTCATCAAATGAAAATATCATCCTTTGACAAATCAACAGAACAAAGTGTGGAAGATGTATTTCGATGGCTCTTCATCAAAAGAAGGTTTTGCGGATGGTATAGTCCTCATTTCCCCTACACAGGAGGTTATAACGCTCTCAAGACTACTAACAATATAGTTGATTATGAAGATATGGTGCTTGTATTGAGGGTTGTTAAAGACATGACCATTGATAGTTTGGCAGTCTTTGGTGATTCTGAGTTGATCATCAATCAAGTCAAGAACATCTATCAATATAAACAATAGAGGCTCAACCAATATAGGAATGAGGTGTGGGACCTGGTTGGCAACTTCTTTCTAGTATTTAACATCTCCTTCATTCCCAGAGAGATGAGTCAGAAGGAATATTATTTGGCCTTGGTTTTCAGTACCTTCAGACCTCCCATTGGCCCGAATATCAAGTAGTAGGTGGAAATTAGACATAGGACAGCCATACCAGACAACATAAAGCAGTGGTAGGTATTTAGTGATGACATGGAGCTACAAATATTTATGCAGACCATAGAAGAATTCTCCAGTATCTATATAGATCAAGAGGGTGAAGATGATGAATCTGAGAATCAGAAAACATCTCATCTGCTGAACAAAGTGGTTGGCCACAACATTGTGGAACTTAAAACAAACCACATCCCCAGGGGTCTAGTGCCACTGGAAAGGTTATTTGATAGTCATGATGTCTCCAGAGGAGCTGCCACAAAAAATCAAGAAGAGGAATTGACGGACTACAACATTAGGACTGTTGAAAAGCCCAAGATAGTCAAATTGTCTAAGGCACTACCTCTAGAAAAAAAAGACAGGTATGTCATCCTCATGAAAAATTTTGTGGATATTTTTGCATGGTCATATGAGGATTTGAATACATTTGACACTGACATCATCCATCACAACATCCCTCTGAAGGTTGTTTCTAATCCATTCAGACAAAAGATCGAGAAATTTAATCCCATGTTGATGTCCATAATTGAAAAAGAGTTGAAAAGAATGTGTTAAGGTCCTAACCCGCACATAGGTAGATCAATGTATTCGGATGTAATAAAGGTCAATATTAATAAGACCTTTCAATAAAATAGAATAAGGCGGATGTAAGAAGACCTAATAGAAGCTTCCGCTTCTAGAAGGATCTTCCTCTAGATGCTTCTTTTTAGTATAAATA
>JASDQU011309941.1:28046-48971 GCA_032191745.1 Picea mariana
TTATGACACATCATCGGTCGTGACATCACAACCACCACGTCACTCTAGGGAAATTTCCTTCGAGAGATTTTTTGATGCAACACACCCCTCAGAGGTATGCTTGCAACTGCTAGGACCTTCTTCACTCTGGCCCGAAGAGCTTCAATGCCCCTCAGATCTCGTATCGGGACCTTTCTTCACCCACAGGTTACTCTGTTGGTCTCCCGACTAGTTTCTCGGGAAATCGGTCTTCGCGATATCGCGACCTTTGTGCGCGTTCTTGTGCTACCCCAAACCCTGAAACCTGATGGTCAAAGGGTCAACACTTTCGTAATTTGTCAGGAATTTCCCTATCGAGAAATCGGAACATGTAATGTTGCGATCCACTTGCACTGTGAACTCCCGAACCTCGAATGTCGATAACACGTGCGTCAATTCTGTGCTAAGTCACCTCCTCTTCCCACTCTATCAGGAATCTCGGGATCGCGATTTCATCGACTCAATTCCCTCGCATTGGAAAATACCGAATGCCGAATCCCGACCTTCTGGGATCTCGCGCCACCTGTCCCTGTCTTGATCAACGGCTCCAACGATTTTGGGAAATTGCGGATCACGATTTCAATGAGTGTAAAAATATTACCTCTGGGAAACCCGATATGCCGAGTCCCGATGGCCCTCGTTTCTCTCTCTCTGCGCCTAAGGGTTAACTCCCGTGCAACTCCCCCCAGATCTGACGGTCAGCGGGATTTCGCGATTCTCCTCAGTGATCCCTAGCCATTGGTTCTCCTCCTTGAGGATTCCTCCTGCTCCAAAGCTCCATTTAAGCCCGAGCCTTCTCACTGGTCTGCTCCCACGATAACGAGAAAGAACTATCCCTCCTGAGTTTTGTCCACTCAGACTCCCTCAGAGACTTTGCGCACACGCTTGCGTTCGACCTCAAAAACTCTTGAAATGTTGAGTCTTTCAGACTCTGTGCACTTCAGGCAACAACAGTCTATGCCACCTTTTATTCCAATAGTGGCTGAAACTTCAAGTTCGACCTGCGCTTCTCCTGCACGGCTCCAATAACCCAAGCAATTCTGGGCGAATGAGAACAAGGGTTTAACTGCTGAGCCTCATCAATGCACTCTATGCGGATGAATTCAACTGCACTCTATGCAGGAATCTCCTAGCTCAAACAGAGAAACAATTGAAACTCATTCCCTTCTTTCTCAAGCTTCAACTAAACTATGAAACCACATACACAGCATATTCAAAAGCAAGTGCATACAAGAAAGAAAACATCCATGAGCATAATGTCAACACAGAGAAACAACACAAACCATGGAATTGAATCACAGACTCTTTTCTATTAATTCAATCTGTACATGGGTGTTCTGCACAAATTCTCTGCTCTTCTCTTCTCTTCTGAATGCTCCAATCCTCTTCTACAATGTACAAATGAGGGTGCCTATATTCTGTTTTCCCTCTCGAATTCTACAACTATCAAATCTACAATCAATTTCTATCTACCAGCATTAAACCTATTAAATGCCTTCCTATCTACTTAGGACGAGAGCTTAAAGGCTCAAGGTCCCTTTTACAATACAAGTGCACTTCTTCACATCAATACATTAATGTCTTGTGCAACAGTCACAAGGTGTTTCAAAATTTTGGTGTTGGCGCTGCCCAGCTGTCTTTCCTACTTCACGCGCTGGCTTGCTTGATGTGTTGTGGATGCTCCTGCATCATACTCCTCGGCTCGAAATTTTTCATGGGCTCCTGTCCATGAGCTCCTCCACGGTTTGTCCATGCCCCTGTATGACTGCTTCAGTTTCCCAACTGGCATCCTCCACTGGGTGGTTCTTCCATTTCAGCAGGTATTCAAAATACTGCTTCTGCCTGGTCTTCTTTCCTGCTCGTTTGTCCAATATACATTCCATCTGTGGCTTTTCAGCTACTGGCATTTGCTTCTGCCACTGGACCCCTAGTTCTTCAATTCCAGCCTCTGCTTCTCCAGCCCTGTATGGGTATAGATCCGAAACGTTAAATATCGGGGATATCCCGATACCACCCGGCAACTCAAGCTCATAAGCATTCTCTCCAAATTTCTTCAGGACTCTGCATGGTCTGATTTTCTTCATCTTGAGCTTGTTATATGTTCCTCTTGGAAACCTCTCCTTCCTCAAGTGTGCCAGAACCATATCGCCAACTTCGAACTGAAGTTGTCTCTTCCGCTGATCGGCTCTGCGATTATACTCTTGATTTGCATCCATCAGTCGCTGCTTCACCTTTGTGTGAAGTTCCTCCATCGCTTCAGCGAATTCTTCAGCGCTCGCGCTGCTAGTTTCAGCCTATCCTAACTCCCTGAGCTCAGAAAATCCCCTCGGCTGTGTTCCATACAAAATCTGGAATGGNTCGCAGAGCCGATCAGCGATTATACTCTTGATTTGCATCCATCAGTCGCTGCTTCACCTTTGTGTGAAGTTCCTCCATCGCTTCAGCGAATTCTTCAGCGCTCGCGCTGCTAGTTTCAGCCTATCCTAACTCCCTGAGCTCAGAAAATCCCCTCGGCTGTGTTCCATACAAAATCTGGAATGGACTTTTCCCTGTACTCCGATTCACCGAATCGTTGTACGCAAATTCTGCCTGTGGCAACACATTGTCCCAGCTACTGTGGTGCTCTGTCACCAGGCTTCTCAATAAATCACTCAGACTCCTGTTCACCACCTCTGTTTTCCCATCCGTCTGCGGATGGTAAGATGAACTAAATGCCAGATTAGTTCCCAGCTTCTTCCATAGCATCCTCCAAAAATGACCTATGAATTTTGTATCCCAATCCGAGACTATGCTTCTTGGTAATCCATGCAATCTGACGATTTCTTTGAAAAACAAGTTTGCGATGTGCGTCGCATTGCTGGTCTTCTGACACGGTATGAAATGTGCCATCTTCGAAAACCTGTCCACCACCATAAAGATGGAATCAACCCCTCTCTGTGTCCTCAGCAATCCCAAAATGAAATCCATGCTAATCGCCTCCCATGGCCTCTCCGGTATGGGCAATGGCTGATAAAACCCAGCATTCTACTTTCTCCCTTTTGAATGTTGACAAATTTGACACCTATCAACAAACCTCTTGACATCTGCTCGCATGCCGGGCCAGAAATACGATTTGCTCAGCTTTGCGAATGTTTTGTCGTGTCCAAAATGACCTGCTAAGCCTTCGCTGTGCTTTTCCTTCACCAAATTCTCCCTCATGGAGCAATTTGGAATACATAGTTGATTGCCTCTGAACAACAATCCATCTTGGATCATGAAATATATCCAAGGACTGCGATCTCTAAGAACTGGATTCTCAGCAGCTTCATATGCTTCCCCAAAGTCTGCATCACCTGCATACATATCCTTCAGGTTCTCAAAACCCAATGTTTTGACCCGAAATTCCTGCAGCAACAAACATTTCCTGCTCAAAGCATCAGCCACTTTGTTAGCAGTTCCTGAAATGTGCTTAATCACAAATGTGAAATTTTGCATGTACTCTACCCATTTTGCATGCTTCTGGTTCAACTTCTCCCGTTGACTTACAAATTGCAATGCATGATTGTCATTGTACAATACAAATTCCTTGGGTATCAAGTAATGCCTCCACTTCTTCAACGCTTGTATGATGGCGTAGAACTCCTTATCATACGTGGAGTATTTCAGCTTTGCGTCATCCAGCTTCTCGCTGAAATATGCCACAAGTCTATCATTCTGACTTAAGACCCCTCCTATGGCATAGCCACTTGCGTCACATTTCACTTGGAAGGTTTTCTGAAAATCAGGCAACACCAAAATTGGTTGCTCTGAAATCTTCCGCTTCAACAGATTGAAGCTCCTTTCAGCCTCTGCTGTCCAATGAAAAACTTTATGTCATTTTTTCACGGTGTCCATCATTGTTGCGCTAATCCCACTAAAATTCCGAATGAATTTCCTATAGAAACTAGCTAAACCATGGAAACTCCTCACCTCAAAAACATTTCTGGGTGATGGCCAATTCTTTATCGCTTCCACCTTTTCAGGATCCATCTTCAGTTCATTCGCTGATATGACAAAACCCAAATAAATGAGTTCTGTCTTCACGAAGGAACATTTCTTCATGTTGACCAACAACTTCTCCTATTGTAGTCTCCTCATCACAATGGCCAAATGTTTCAAATGTTCAGCCTTGGTCTTACTTAAAATCAGTATATCATCCAGATACACGACCACAAATTTGCCAATGAATTCCCTCAGGACTTCATTCATCAGCCTCATGAATGTGCTTGGTGCATTTGTCAAACCAAACAGCATGACCAACCATTCGTACAAACCTTCGTTTGTCTTGAATGTTGTCTTCCATTCATCACCTTCTCTCATGCGAATCTGATGATATCCGCTCTTGAGATCATTCTTTGAAAAATAATTTGCCCCACGAAATCCATCAATTTGTCCATTCTCGACAGTGGAAATCTGTACTTGATGGTGATTTTGTTTATCGCCCTGGAGTCTATACACATTCTCCAGCCTCCATCCTTCTTCGGACTTAGTATTGTCGGAACAACACACAGACTGAGACTCTCCCTGACCAGTCCCTTGTCCAGCAGATCCCGTACCTGTCTTTTGACCTCCTCATTTTCCTGAGGTGTCAACCTGTACGCAGCTTTATTCGGTAAGCTAGCTCCCGGTATGAGGTCAATGTGGTGACTCACACTCTTCATCGGCGGCAATGAATGAGGTAGTTCGTCCACGATGATATCAGCGAACTCTCCCAACAGTTCCTGAATCTTGTCTGGTAAGTCATCCACTCTTGTGCTTGTCAAGACAATTCTCGGCTTCCTAACAACAAAGAATTGTGGATCTTCGTTCTTCTCCATCTCTGTGAGAAGCTCCTTCCCACTCATGAGAAGTATGGTGCTGTTTACTTCCGGCTTCACTTCTTTATCTTTTATCGGAAGCAATCTGTGTAACCTCCCATCCTTCTCCAAGGTGTAGGTGTTCATCCTTCCATCATGAACAATATTTCGGTCATACTTCCATGGTCTACCCAGCAATATATGACATACATCCATGGGAATGACATCACACAGAATCTCATCATGATAATTCCCAATCTTGAATTTAACTAATCATTGTTTAGTGAAACTTACCCGGTGTCCTTTCTGTAACCACGAGACTTTATACGGACTCGGGTGCTTAGTTGTTTCCAGCTCCAGTTTTTCCACCATCTCGGTCGAAACAAGATTATCAGTGCTTCCACTGTCAAATATGACCTTGCATTTCCTGTCCTTGGCTGTGCAAGCCGTTCTGAACAGTCTGCTCCTCTGCACTGGGATTTCCACCTCTTTCTCAGGTGTCAAAAGAACCTTATGCATCCTAAGCGACCTTCTGTTGTTTGCATCTTCTGTCTCAGCATCACGCCTCTACACCTCAGTGATGTGAGTTTCTCCTTTGTCCGGTTTCCTGTCTGGATAGTCAACGGCTTTATGTCCATCCTTTCCACAGGTAAAACATGTGATGACTCCTCCTCTTCCTCTTCCCCTACCTCGGGTACGAGGAAAAGTATTGGCATTAGCATAACCGCCACCTTGCTCTATATGCTGCCTCCTCATCTCAGCATATTGTTGCCTCGGTTGTGAGGTTCCAACTCTTTCAACCTTACCCTAAGGTTTCTGCCACTCCTCCTTGGGCTTCTGATATTTTTATTGGGAAACTGCTTTGCCTCTGGGTTGACTCCTGCATCGCCCTCGCTGACTCTGCTTTCGGCTCAGCTTCTCTTCAGATTTCAGAGCCATCTGGTATGCATCCTCAACTGTTCAGATGGTAACCATGCTCAATTCATCCTGAATGTCATACCTCAATCCATTCAGATATCTCACCACCTTTTCATCATCGCTCTCCCAATGAATTGCTCTGATGTTCAGTCGGTAGAACTCCTCGGTGTACTCCTTCACCGTCATCATCTTCTGTCTTAGGTTATGTATGCGCCTGAATAGCGTGATCTAATAATCCCTCGGGATGAATTTTTCTTTCATCTTAGCGATCATTCGATCCCAGCTTTTGATCTTCTGTTTTCCCTTGGAACCTCTGTCTGCTTGCAGCTCGTCCCACCACAAGGCCGCATGTCCCTTCAACTTGGTAACAGCATGCCTTATCTTCTTTTCCTCTTCGATATCCTCATAATCAAAGTAGGTATCGGGTGCTCAGATCCAATCCAGCAACTCTTCTGCATCCAGGCTTCCCTCATAAGTCGGAATTTCCATTTTGGTCTTTGAACTCATCCTGGAAATAGCTTTGATCAACCTCTCGGTTGATGCGTCCTCCACTGTGACTTCCTCTGCATGTCCAGCTTCTTCTTCCACCTTAGAATCGCTAATATCCCCTGCACCAACCCCACATCTTTGTGCAGTCTCCATCTCCTCAAGCCTCGCTCGAAGATCTCTCATTTGGCATTCCATTTCTGGGTTCCCTGCCGGCCTACCTCTTCTTCAGGCATCCCTGTCTTCTCAATCAGGTGACTGTCTTTCTCTCCTCAGCGGCATGGTGTATTATCCTTCTCTCCCTTCTCTTCTACAGAAAGCAAAGACTCTCCTGCTCTGATACAACTTGATGCAACACACCCCTCAGAGGTATGCTTGCAACTACCAGGACCTTCTTCACTCTGGCCCGAAGAGCTTCAATGCCCCTCAGATCCCGTATCGGGACCTTTCTTCACCCACAGGTTACTCTGTTGGTCTCCCGACTGGTTTCTCGAGAAATTGGGCTTCACGATATCATGACTTGTGTGCGCGTTCTCGTGCTACCCCGAACCCCGAAACTCGATGGTCAAAGGGTCAACACTTCCGTAATTTGTCGGGAATTTTTCTATCGGGAAATCGGAACATGTAATGTTGCGATCCACTTGCACTGTGAAATCCCAAACCCTGAACGCCAATAACAAGTGCGTCAATTCTGCGCTAAGTCACCTCCTCTTCCCGCTCTATCAGGAATCACGGGATCACGATTTTGTTGACTCAATTCCCTCGCATTGGAAAATCCTGAACACCAAATCCCGACCTTCCGGGATCTCACGCCACTTGTCCCTATCTTGATCAACGGCTCCAACGATTTCAGGAAATCGCGGATCGCGATTTCAACGAGTGTAAAACTCTTACCTCTGGGAAACCCGATATGCCGAGTCCCGATGGCCCTCGTTTCTCTCTCTCTACGCCTAAGGGTTAACTCCCATGCAACTCCCCCGAGATCTGACGGCCAGCAGGATTTCACGATTCTCCTCAGTGATCCCTAGTCATTGGTTCTCCTCCTTGAGGATTCCTCCTGCTCCAAAGCTCCATTTAAGCCCGAGCCTTCTCACTGGTCTGCTCCCACGATAACGAGAAAGAACTATCCCTCCTGAGTTTTGTCCACTCGGACTCCCTCAGAGACTTTGCACACATGCTTGCGTTCGACCTCAACAACTCTTGAAATGTTGAGTCTTTTAGACTCTGTGCACTTCAGGCAACAACAGTCTATGCCACCTTTTATTCCAACAGTGGCTGAAACTTCAAGTTTGACCTGCACTTCTCCTGCACGGCTCCAATAACCCAAGCAATTCTGGGCGAATGAGAACGAGGGTTTAACTGCTGAGCCTCATCAATGCACTCTATGCGGATGAATTCAACTACACTCTATGCAGGACTCTCCTGGCTCAAACAGAGAAACAATTGAAACTCATTCCCTTCTTTCTCAAGCTTCAACTAAGCTATGAAACCACATACACAACATATTCAAAAGCAAGTGCATACAAGAAATCAAACATCCATGAGTATAATGTCAACACAGAGAAACAACACAAACCATGGAATTGAATCACAGACTCTCTTCTATTAATTCAATCTGTACATGGGTGTTCTGCATAAATTCTCTGCTCTGCTCTTCTCTTCTGAATGCTCCAATCCTCTTCTACAATGTACAAATGAGGGTGCCTATATTCCGTTTTCCCTCTCGAATTCTACAACTATCAAATCTACAATCAATTCCTATCTACCAGCATTAAACCTATTAAATTCCTTCCTATCTACTTAGGACGAGAGCTTAAAGGCTCAAGGTCCCTTTTACAATACAAGTGCGCTTCTTCACATCAATACATTAATGTCTTGCGCAATAGTCACAAGGTGTTTCAAAATTTTGGTGCTGGCGCTGCCCATATGTCTTTCCTGCTCCACGCGCTGGCTCTCTTGATGTGTTGTGGATGCTCCTGCATCATTTTGATCGAGAGTTAACACATTTTCCAAAAGTGTCGAAGTCTTGAAGTGCCTAAGTTCCTTTCACGCAGTTCCTTCCTCAAGACGAGATGTGGCACATGCCACCTGACAATCGGTCCTGATGATGACACGCGGCATTCATTTCGGGAATTTTTGGTACAACATATGCTCCATTCTAGGTGGCATGTGTCATCCTTCTTTCTATGACATGTCAACAATATGACATAAGACTGCCATGTCAGATCCGAGGGATCACCCATGCGGGATATTTCAATTCAAAGAAACATAGAAACTCTCGAACCCTGAAGAGATGGATTCTTGAACTCCTAAAGTATTTAATGGTAAAAATGTCTTAATCTCGGATCAATTAGCAATAATCATGAATTAATGACTTCGGGAGATTGTTACTTTGGTATATTCCAACCCAGAGAGAACGCAAATAGTCGAAGTGTTGAATCGTTGTAGATGTGTGGCATGCTTCTATCATGACATGTGGCATCCATCGGTTGAGACACATGTCACTTATTTTAATCACATTTGGGGTTTTCATCTATATTAATTCAAGTGACATGTATCACTCTCCTTTCTATGGAATTTCAACAATATGGTGTCAGGACACCATGTTAGAATCAGAGGGATCATCCTCTAGTAGGTTTCCAAGAACAACATTTAAAATACTCCCAAACCCTGAAAAACCTAGTCCCAAACTCCCGAAATGATGAAGTTTAAAGGTAATCTCGGGTTAATAAGTAATTAGTGTTGGTTAATGACTCCAAGAGTTCTGTCCTCCAGAGGATATGTATACTCTGGGCTCCGAAGCCCCCGAATGTCAGATTTTCAAAATGGGTCACCCACATTTATTGCACATTTTGAAAGGTTTAAAAAAGGGGCACCAAACCAGAATTGGGGAAACTACATGTCCATAATGTAGAAATAATATCAGAGACTCCAGAAAACACCAAATGACTTACTTCCTTTCTCCAGGGGATAAGTAGGGGAAAAAAACTGCCAACATACACAGTTATCTCTAGTGGCCTCAAACAACGTGCATGCATTCCAGTGATCGATACAGAACTTAGTTTTGTCACTCCTAGCCATCTACTGTGAAATCTCGGTTCACTCCAACATGCACATCGGTCTAGCTTCAGTGCTAGTAGCAGTTTTTAATTGTTTAGTTCAAAACTCTTTTAGTTGCAGGCACAATAAGTGGTCTTTTTTGTGTGATAAGAACCACTCCTTTTTGTTAAGTGAAGTTTGGAGTATTCATTAAAATAATCCAACAATGTGTTTTAGTTAAGTTAATAAGTTGTTTTACAGTTGTGTTGACGGATAAATTTGATATGCCATCAACTGGAAGAATAGATCTGGTCCAGGATTGTCTAAATAACCCAAACCATTTGGTGTAACCTATTATGATGGGTTTAATGGCTTCGTTATCCAACTAGGGTCCTAAAGATAGAAAAAAAAAAAAAAACTAACTAAAGAAAAGATTCTAACAATCAACACAATAATTACAAATATTTATCTAAGAATGTGAATATACAAATGATTATGAACAATTTATATACAGTTTACAAAGTTTGCATGAAATCTTGTGAAAATGATTGTTTGATAAAGTTTTTGAATCAAATATGGACACCACTTTTTTTTTTTTTTTAAAGATATTAAATGAATAAATACTAAATGAATACGATTGAAACAATGACACAAAAACAATCAAAGCTAATTAATGTAATCATCGTTTCATTCATAAACAACTTAACTAAATAACATACATAATAACCTTTAGTTGATCAACAAAACTGGTATTATCCTTCTGTGTTGTATGAGCTCCTGCATGTATTGTTGTTAAGTGAAACCTATAACAAAACAATATTAGCACTTCCAGAATACATTCAAAGAAGTATTTGATATTGGAGTAAATTAATAACAATAGGAAGACAACTAATTAAAAATTATGTGATATTAAGATAATCAATATTTAAGAACGAAAGAAAACTCAATTCTAAGTATTGATATTATCCATCATTTAACATTTAGAAATAAATTCCGCAATAATCAAATGATCGATTGATCACACCTAAAAATGGAATAAGAAATTATGGACAACATATAACATTTAACCGTATGAAAATATCATACGATGACAAGCTAAAGCTAAAATCAACCATAATAATATTCTCATAATACAATAGTAATGAAAGAATGAAATTGAATAAGTATCACATGGGTCTAAAGCCAAAGATGAATTGCTTTCCCATATTCTTTCTCAAAATCACATGTCCATATAGTAGTCCTGGAATAATTTTTAAGATAATAGACTCTTAAAGATTGAAAAAATTAATACATAAATGATAACAATTAACCATGTATTGATAAAATAGACTAAAGCTAATTTAAATCAATGCATAATCAATTATTCAAATAATGTGAAAATATTATAATGAAAATAAAACCATTTTACTCACAGGACAAAAGCCATTAGGCAACCTGAAATTCCATATTCTTTTTTGAAAATACTCGTCCATTCTCCCAAAGATTCCAACCATCCATTACTCCATTTGAAAAAAAGAAAAGTTTACAAAATAAATAATATACAAAAGAGAAAGGATTAAAATCCTCCTCTCCAATTCTTGGATCCCTAGCTCTGAACTTTCTCATATATTTATACAATGAATGAACAGTCTGGGCGTCACTATTAAGTTTCGCCACCTGAATTTTTCCTCGTAAAGAGACATCAATATCTCTCAAATCGTTCATTTTTTTGGAAAAATGTCTAAGTCGAAGGTAAATGGATCCATTTGGGTTCTGGGTTTTCAACCGTTTCTTCAAATTCCTCACGGTTTGGCTGCAATCTGTCCTGCAAAATTGTCTATCTGATCTTGACGCCTTTCCAAATTTTATCTGTTGTTGCTCATAAAATTATTTGTAGCAATCCAATATTATTTTTGGATCAATCATCTTGAACGTATTTGGGTAATAAAATCAATCCATGATCATATTCGTATCAAATATTTGATAATAGAAACCTGTGAAACAAAAAAAAACCTAAAAATTGTGAATAAAACAAAATCTAGAACAATAAAATAAAAAATGAATTTAAACTAACTATAAGTTCTAAACAAACATTGTTTATAATTTCCTTTCAAATATCATCTTAAAATTCTAGAAGCTTCAAGTTAATGGAGAAGAGAAGAATATTAAATTTGGTTTTTTTACAAAATCAAACAAATGATAGATACTTATTTTTATTACTTTTATTTTGAGATGAGATGCAAAATAGAAAAAAAAATTAATTAATTAATATCACCAAATGATTTTATGAAAATGAGAAACCAACCAAGATATTATTTGATGAAGTATTGAACACATTATTCAAAATAGTCAAACTTGTTAATGAGCAAAAGAAAGAACACATAATCATAATTTAAATGAAAGTAAACAGTTGATAAAAATTAACATTTTTGTTTAAATTGATATTTTTATGTTCATTTCTAAATTTTGACATATACTCTTGTAATGAGTGTCTCATACTATAGTGAATGTCTTAATTTTGTCTCAAATAAAGCCAATGTATGGAACTATTTGAAAATGTTGATTCTGTAGCTCATTATAATTATCAAGATTCTAATGGGGGCCCTTTAAATTTTGTAAACATTTAGGGGGAGTTTTTAGGCCCAACAAATGACGACTTACTGGGTGAATCAATTATCTCTGATCTGGTAAGATTTCATCTCAGGAAGAAAAGAATAAGACTGATAAAAGGATTTAAACTCCCTGAAATAAATTCACTCTGAGATCATATGGTATTAGGATAAGCTCAATGTTATAACCAGACAATAGAATTTTCTTTGCAGGGGATTATAAACTGAAATAATGTCTTAATCAAAGAGTCACGATGTTTATAAAATAACTTCAATACCATTGATAAAGCCACTGTTTCCAGCAGACGTTCATAGCCTCAACAGGGATGTCATTTAACCCACTCAAATGCTTTAATCCCATCCAATAGTTCTATCCACATGATGTATACTTACATAAAAATAAATTTAAAAACAGATACCTGCCACCTCTCGACCCGAAATTGCTTTGTTGCTAGCAGGCCTATTCAGTACCCTGACTAAGTTGTCTTGGTATCATGTGTGCATTTACTCGCTGTCAGCGAGCCTATTCAGTACCCTGACAAGTTTACACACACTTCCCACACATAAGTTTTTTCAACTCTCTTATGCCACTTTTAAATAGTAATACTATTATAGATTTATTGATGACAAGGAGAGCGGGGTGATACTGGAGGTTAATTTCAATATAGGTGAATAGTTGATCAAGTTATTTATTTGCTTTCAAAAATGGAATTTTTATCATGGTTTACATATCTTAGATTTCCTTTAAGAAATCATCTAGAGAATGGAGAAGCACTTAAAAGTGATTCCTTAAGAATATGGACGGCATAAATTTTTTAAAGATCATCGTAATTCTCAAAGATTTAAAACATATCTCTGGTGTAATACTCTGACAAAGACAATTTGAGGACAAAATGAAAGTGACAACTGGCTTAAAAATCAATTGTTTGAGCTATATCTTAATATCAAGACCTCTTTGAACTATTTCAATTTGCTTGAAAAACACAAGTTTTAAAATAAATGCTTCCTTCGACAATAACTCTTTGATCAGAAATATATTGAAAAAAGACATATAAGAAGAAAACTCATTCAAATCAATCAAAGAAAACAAAATACACACAACAAACCAAATCAAATTAATGGGATTCAAAATCAGAAGTACATAAAATTAAAACAACAAAATAAAACTTTTCAGGAAACAATTTTGGCCAAAGATTAACTTGAGCTTTTGGATCCACTAGCATCTCACTATAAAATAAAGGAAGAACTAAATCATATAAAATATCATGTGCGAACAAGTTCTTTTCTTAATATAGTGATGCATGAGATGCTACTTTGACCAAGCATTATTATTCAAAATAAAAGAGACTAAAAGAAAATAGAAAAATCCTTATTAATATGAGTGTAATCCTACTCGTGGCACCTTGGGTCAGGGTTGAATTAATAGTTCAAATTTACTTATCTCTTTACTTTCCATTTAAAATTTTCATGATGATACTGTGTTTTTGAAAAGAAATATTCAACGAAAAAGCAAAGAGAAAAAGATTTAAAGTGTACTTCACTGACAACATTCATATTATGGTTCTCTTGGTGTACCCACTTGTGTTCATAACTGCATTATTACACAAAGAAATATTGAGAAAGAAAACTAAAGGAAAACTACTCCTAAACCTACTCTCAACTACTAAATAGATCAAAACACTAAGTAAAATCAAATTTCCAGTGTAGCCACAAGAGCATCTTCAATCCTGCAAGGCATATAAAGTAAAAAAATAAGAATAAAAGAATCAAGTATTTGCAGATACAAAAGAAATATGTCATGCTTACCTCTTATATATTCTTTTAAAAACAAAACAAGCACGACCTTACCATTCTTTTGAAACTTCTTGATGTATGAATCCTCACACCATTCTGCAATCTGGTCGTGATATGAGTCATAAGGGCATGTAAGAGTGTAAGCAAGTTTGAAAAACTTATCAATATTATGGGGACTTGACATAACCATCAGTCAAGGCCGAAATGCCCCATCCTCCTGAAAATTCTCCAAGTGTTCATCAATTTCTTCACATGGAGGATCTAAAAAAATCATGTAATTCTTACTTCCTATATATATAGGTAGAAATAAAGCAAGCACAATTTTATCTTTATTATGAATATTTTTTAGATATGAATTTTCAAGCCATTCTAAGATCCTGTCATGAAAATTAGAATGAAAACTATGACTTTGATGAAATGGATATATCAATGGGGAACACATCATAAGAGGATTCATGACATCAATTAAATAATTGGTTTGAACGTTTCTTTTGATGATATTGATCGTTTCAAAATGTGAAGCATAAACATTAAAATTCGAACTAATCAAAGAATGAATATGCAATGTAGAATATTTGATTTCCATAAGAATAAGTGCATTGTCTTTTTCAACAATAAATCGTGTAAAATCATCTTACAACATTTAATTTTTCCATGCAAATGATGAAAGTGAAAGAGCATCAAATCCAACTTCATAAATGTTATTTTTGGAATTAATTTCCCCAAATTTTGGCATATCAAAAAGATTTGATTGTGATGGCAAAGAGTAAGATATTGTGGGTAAAGTACCAAGTCCACCAGAATCTAAGAAGAGATCGGGATATAAAGAGTAAAAGGAGTCAGAAATGAGCACATAAAAAGAATATCTTAAGCTATGACATTTAACAATGGTATTCTCAAGACATTCCTCTTTACTTTCCTTAAAAATTTCACTATGTTTTGGTGGTAAATTCTTCAACATAATATGATCATCTAAATTTGTCTCCTGTGTGATAGATAATTCAAAACTTTCATGACAAACATCTAATTTTTCCCATGGATAAGGTATGATTTGTGGATGAAGGTTTATTTTTTCTTCTTCCAATTGCAGATCTGCATCTCTAATCAGTTTCATTGGAATGTTAGAACACTTAGGAAACATTGGTTTGAGTCTTTTCCAACATATCACATATTGATTGGTTTCAGTTTGTCAATGAATTTTTAGATGCTTTTGAAAACTATGATTACAACAATTATGTGAAGAATTTCAGACTTTACTTATCAATGGCAATCCGACCCCTGAAAGTAAAAGAAAACAATCTACACAAAACCTTTAAATCATAAATATCATGTTTGATGCATTTACATCAAAACTTGTTAATATGGTCTTTTGCATATACATTCCCCCCACCATCAAAGGTGAGTTTGGACAAGAGAGAGACTGTCTTGTTGGGAATATCAGGTAATGAGAAGTGGGAAGCATGTTCCAACACAGTGATTTGGGGAGCCATGGGAAATTAATTAAATTCGAAACAAGGACTCCTATAAGGCCAGCTTGTCAGTTTGGGCTACCTTCTAGTGCATTTCAAGATGACACAAGAGAAAAATTTATAAATCTGGAATTATGACAGGCTGAGGGGTAAAACATTTAATCATTAAATTTACCTCAACCCTCCTTCTAGCACCATTTGTTGACGAACAAATTTGATGTGCCATCAAATGGAATGATAGATCTGGTTCGGGGTTGTCTAAATAACCCAAGTCGTTTGGTGTAACCTATTCTGACGGGTTTAATGGATCTATTAGCCAACTAGGGTCCTAAAGATAGAAAAATAGAATAAACTAACTAAAGAAAATATTTTAACAATCAACACAATAATTACAAATATTTATCTAAGAATGTGAATATGCAAATGATTATGAACAATTTATATACAGTTTACAAGGTTTGCATGAAATCTTGCGAAAATGATTGTTTGATAAAGTTTCTGAATCAAATATGAACAACACTTTTTTGGGGATTTTTTTTTAAAAGATATTAAACGAATAAATACTAAATGAATACGATTGGAACAGTGACACAAAAACAGTCAAAGCTAATTAATGTAATCATCGTTTCATTCATAAATAACTTAACTAAATAACACACAGAATAACCTATAGCTGATCAACGAAACTGTTATTATATTTCTATGTTGTATGAGCTCCTGCTTGTACTGTTGTTAAGGGAAACCTATAACAAAACAATACTAGCACTTCCAGAATACATTCAAAGAAGTATTTGATATTGGAGTAAATTAATAACAACAAGAAGACAACTAATTAAAAATCATGTGATCTTAAGATAATCAATTTTTAAGAACGAAAGAAAACTCAATTCTGAGTATTGATATTATCCATCATTTAACATTTAGAAATAAATTCCACAATAATCAAATGATCGATTGATCACACCTAAAAATGGAATAAGAAATTATGGACAACATATAACATTTAACATTATGAAAGTATCATATGATGACAAGTTGAAGCTAAAATCAACCATAATAACATTCTCATAATACAATAGTACTGAAAGAACGAAATGGAATAAGCATCACACAGGTCTAAAGCCAAAGATGAATTGTTTTCCCATATTATTTCTCAAAATCACATGCCCATATAGTAGTCCTGGAAGATTTTTTTAGATAATAGACTCTTAAAGATTAAAAAAATTAATACATAAATGATAACAATTAACCATGTATTGATAAAATAGACTAAAGTTAATTTAAATCAATGCATAATCATTTATTCAAAGAATATGAAGATATTATAATGAAAATAAAACCATTTTACTCACACAACAAAAGCCATTAAGCAACTTGGAATTCCATATTCTTCTTTGAAAATACTTATCCATTCTCACAAAGATTTCAACCATCCGTTACTCCATTTGAAAAAAAGAAAAGTTTACAAAATAAATAATATAAAAAAAAATGATTAAAATCCTCCTCTCCAATTCTTGGATCTCTGGCTCTGAACTTTCTCATATATTTATACAATGAATGAACAGTCTGGGCGTCACTATTAATTTTCGCCACCTGAATTTTGCCTCATAAAGAGACATCAATAACTCTCAAATCGTGCATTGTTTTGGGAAAAAATTTACGCGGAAGGTAAAGGGGTCCATTTGGGTTCTTGGTGTTCAACCGTTTCTTCGAATTCCTCACGGTTTGGCTGCAATCAGTCCTGCAAAATCACCTGTTGGATCTTGATGCCTTTCCCAATTTTATATGTTGTTACTCATAAAATTATTTGTAGCAATCCAATATTATTTTTGGATCAATCATCTTGAACGTATTTGGATAATAAAATCAATCCATGATCAGATCCGTATCAAATATTTGATATTAGAAACCTGTGAAACAAAAAGAAACCTAAATTAATAACCTAACAATTGTGAATAAAACAAAATCTAAAACAATAAAATAAAAAATAAATTTAAACTAACTATAAGTTTTAAACAAACATTGTTTATAATTTCCTTTCAAATATAATCTTAAAATTCTAGAAGCTTCAAGTTAATGGAGAAGAGAAAAATCTTAACTTTGGTTTTTTTACAAAATCAAACAAATGATAGATAATTCTTTTTTTTATTGTTATTACTTTTATTTTGAGATGAGATGCAAAATGAAAAAATAATTTAATTAATTAGTATCACCAAATGATTTTATGAAAATGAGAAACCAACCAAGATATTATTTGATGAAGTATTGAACAAATTATTCAAAATAATCAAACTTGCTAATGAGCAAAATAAAGAACACATAATCATAATTTAATCGAAAGTAAACAGTTGATAAAAATTAACGTTTTTGTTTAAATTGATATTTTTATACTCGTTTCTAAATTTTGACAGATACTCTTGTAATGCATGTCTCATACTATAGTGAATGTATTAAGTTTGTCTCAAAGCAAGCCAATGTATGGAACTATTTGAAAAGGTTGATTCTGTAGCTCATTATAATTATCAAGATTCTAATGGGGGCACTTTAAATTTTGTAAAAATTTAGGCGGAGTTGTTGGGGCCCAACAAGCTGATGTGTAGAGAAAAACCTTAGTTCCACACTGGTTGAGGGCCTCGACATATGTGATAAATAGGTATTATTTGTATGTTAGAAGGGTTCATTTTTTGGGGGGGAAAAGATCAATACAACAACTGGTTGGACCCATTTTGCGCATGGATTAAATCTCTCTACCTGGTGAAGATACTATTGATGACAGTGTGTTTGTATCCAAATTCGTATGTGTTTCTTATCTCGAATACAATTTTGATTTATGAGAAGTACATTTCTTTTCCTTCAGCTACTGTATGCAACTTATGATAACAACTATGCTTTGATGAAGATTTATTTATTTTTCAACCTGTGATAACAACTATGCTTTGATGAAGATTTGGTTTTGTTGCAACCTGTGGGAATAACTTTGTTTTTGGTACATATTTAATGCTTGGAATGATGTTTTAAGACTTAAAATTATATAAGCAGACTGTTCATTGAATGGTTTGTCGTTTTTCTTTGTTTCTTACCTTTATTGTCTCACTTGTATATCCTTAGTGTGCCACTAGCCAAGGAGGACCCTCGACCATGTCATTTGGCCAACCAAACCATGCTCATGTCTTGGTAAACCCACCCTCTAACTGACCCATTAATAAAAAAACCAACCATTCATAACTTGAGGTGGCCTAGCTCTTCCCTTTACCAGTCAGGTGCAAACATTAGGACCAAAAATATTCTTATAATAAGGAAATAAGAACAAGAATAAAATAAATGGGAAACAGGAACCACACTTTTCCAGTGTTGTTACCAATCATTCCTCCATGGTAACCTACCCGGAACAAAACAAGAAAAAAATACAATATCAACACCTTACTAGTGTTGTGACCTCCATATTAACATGCTCGGGACATAGAAAACAACCAAGAACATATCCTATAAGAGATCAATTTCATCTTGTAAATAAGTGCATCATTAGTACTAAACAATGAACATTTACGCAATGGTCATTGTACTAAAAATATTCAAAACATTTGATAGAAAAATTACTTAGCAGTAATAGATATCTAAATATGGTTGTCCCAATTACAATATTTATTTAAGATGCAGTGATATATAAATGTCAAACTTGATATGCAAACCTAGAGTCTTAATTTCTAGGGAGGGTGCACTATTCCAATGATCCCTTTGGGTCATTGCTTTGAAAAGGTCCCTTGTACATCCCCTGCGAACACCGTCATACTTTGCTAAATGATATTACCTGGAAACATATATAAGTGCATACCTATGAAATTTATAGCACCATCTAGCTTGTCTTCTAATCTCAAGGTTTTTGCAACTTGAAACTAGCAACTAGAAACTACAACTACAACTAGAAAATGAAACTGCAACTGCAACTGGAATTGGAAACTACAACTGTAACTGCAACTGCACTTGGCAACTCCAACTCCAACTGCAACTATATTTGTAACTGGCAACTGCAACGACAATTGCAACTGTATTTGTACAGTGGAAATATTTCAACTAGCTTTGATACCATGTTGGTGTTTTATATGTTATCAGAGCTAGTTGAAATATGTTAAGTGCCTTATGATTACAAACAAGATGAACTTTCATACAACAATCATCATAGAATAAATATACACTGAAAATATCATCTATAGCAATACAACATAAATAAAAAGATCCAAAAATATTAACCATGCACAATAGACACAAGAACACAAGAGTTTATCCTGGGAAACCCAAACTTGGGAGAAAACCTAGCAACCTTTCTCTTGAAGAATTTAGTCTAAGATATTACTAGTACATCACCATCAATAGCTGAAATACCATACAAAAAATATCCTCCCCAAGACTAGCATCACCAAGACCTAACTCCTCAATAATATGACCAAGAATAACCAAGCAAGAGCTTCTACAATTGTGGCACACTCTCCAAGATAACTAGTAACCCATAAATAGCAACCACAAAACGAATCACTCTTAATTTTTAGACTCACTTATTACTACTCGATTGATGAGACTTTGAAACTTGAATCTTGACTTTCGATCATTGATGTTGTTCCCCCCTATCATGTACAAGTTAAGAAGATGAAAATCCTTTCAATGCAATATGCATCAATACTCGAGAATGAATTCTATGATATGAATGAGATATCTTCTTGACTTTTGATGATCATTTCCAAGAAGTCACCCACCCATAGTGGTTCTTTAATATTTCAAGTTTATTTAGTTTAGAACCTTTGTTTGAAGGATGATTGTGCTTTCTACAATGATCACAAGGAGGAATATCAAAACATTGATCTTCCATATGGCCAAGTCACTGACAATGCTGGCATTTTAGAATCTTCTCTTGAACTGGACCAGGTGAATATGAATTCTCTTGAAGCAATCCAACACTCTAGAATTCGATTGGTTTAGTGTAATCAGGAATATTAAAGGTGAATTCCTTTTCATATATGATACATGTTGGAAAATACTGAGAGGGGGGGGTGAATCAGTATTTTAGCTATCAATAATTTTTAACTTTTCTTTCTCTGAAAAATCTTTGTCTACTTTATAGAGATCAGTTGTTGTATATTCTTATGAAAACAGTAGTGCATCCAGAGATCTTATTATGGGTTTCTTCATTCATCAGATGTCTCTTAAACAGTAATTCAACAAAATAAACTAACACAGATGAATAGGACACATGCACACCAGGATTTAAGGTGGAAACCCAAATCGGGAGAAAACCATCGCTGCTATTGTCTCCGTCTTCAATGATTATTATTAAGAAAACATTCTACAACAATGTACTAGTGCAGGCTCATACTAGTGCGCAGGCTTCTACCTGCAGAAGGCTACAACCTTCTCTCGTTTACCAGCCTTTCCTGGAAGGGAGCTTCAACCCCCTGAAGATGGCACCGGTTTCTACTGGCAGATTTCTACTACTGAGGGGTTTAACCCTCATACTCACTGCTGACCACGTTTCATTAATTTTCACACTGGATCAGGCAGTTTCATCTAGAGGTTATGACAGTAACATAAATTATCTCAAGAGCAAATACAGATCTACAGACTGTCAGGAAGTTACCAAAGGACACATATTAAAAAACTCAATAAACCTAGAGATGATGCTTCTGATCTTGTGTTTACTGAACCCACAGCTGATATCTCTCTGTCAATGTAAATGTGCCGCCCAACTGCCACAAGGAGGTTCCTCTTTCTTCAAACCTTCCATGCTACCTGCACAAATGACCTCACCCA
>JASDQU011309943.1:12414-25282 GCA_032191745.1 Picea mariana
TCCAAACTACATTACTGTGTACTAATAAGATCCCCATTCATCACAAATGTGGTCTTGTGTTTGTCCTCCTATGCTATCTTAATCTGATGGTAGCCTGAGAATCCATCAGTGAATGAGTAAGCTTCATGGCCCCCCACATTGTCTAACACTTCATCCATGAACAGTGTAGGGAATGGGTTGTGTAGACATTCATCATTTAACTTCCTCAAGTCGACGCATATCCTGATCCATCTTCCTTGTTTTTTGTCTTGTACTACCATTGGGCTTATCCATTCTAATTCCTCAACTGGTTCGATGATGCTGGCTTCAAGCATCCGTTCGATCTCATCTTTAATTTTCTATTTATATATGGAGTTCAGGCTATAGGTTCATTATCTGATAGGTTTCACTTCAGGTCTGAGTGGTATCTTCATCTCTCCCAGTTATCCTACTATACCCTTCATCTCTATAAATTTCATGGGAAAAAGGTCTTTATATTCATGCAACAATTCTGTGATGCTTTCTTCTATTTTCTCATCCCAGTAGTCTCTAATGATGACCATTTTGGGTTGCTCAGTTGTCTCGATGTTAACTTTCTTTACCTTGATTGGCGCGACAATGACTTATGATTCTATGGGTGGTCCTTCCACCTCTCTTTCACCTTCTACTTCTTCAATCTGAATGACACATGGGTCATCTTCATCTGGTGCTTCCTCCTATACATGATACCATGACAGTAGTTCCTTGACTGTCTATTTATTCTATTGTTGCTCTTCTGTGATAAATTTTGTTTATGGTTCTTTGATGAATATTACTCCTCTGATTCATTTGAGAGTTGTGTCTATGTTGGATTTCTCAAGCTCGAATGAGAAAGTGATTGTAAAGTTTTGTTGCAATGTCCTCCATGTTGTAGTTACTTTGCACAATTCCTGGTCTGTGTATCAGTTCATCGGTATGCCCTCTAAAGTGTGTATGAAGTGATGAGGCCATTCCTCTGGTGGTGTCATTTTACACAGCGTTTTTCACTTCACCAAGTGTTCTGGTGGTGCCTCTTGTCCTTGGTATTGTTGTTGTTTGTTGTATTCATCTTCTATGCCAAACCTTATGCGCAGTAGTTCATCTTCTTTCCCTCTAACAGAAATCTACCTATTGGTAGGACTCTATCCTAGTTTTCTAGTTTTAATTAGACATTCGAGTATCCCAGTGTTGGCTCTCCCATACATTACTAGGTCTTCTTGGGTAGCACATTCACTTCGTATCCTAGGTATAGTATAATGTATCCCATGTTGAAATCTCCAATGTTAGCATTTAGTCTAAATTCCCTACTTGTTCTTCTTCTAGTGTGTAGGTGATTGGCAATTTTTTGTTCTAGTTTTTCTTCTGTCTCACTGCTACATTTCTCTAGTATGGTTTGCAATATTTTCACAGATGAAGGATCACTTAGTATTTTCACGCATGATTACAAAAATCCTTTGATTGTACTTACTTGTCCCTTGGGCTACATTTTGTTGGTATGATCCAATGAGGGTGGCATCTCATATTCTGGGGCTTCCTTGAATGGTTGCGCAGCTGAAGTTGATGATGTGTCCTCCTTCTGAAATTCTTTCCTGGCTTCCTTAAAAGTCTCCTTTTCTTTTGGCGCGTCGAACTACTTTCTTGGTTCGGTTTTCTTCTTTACCCATTGGTTTTGTGTTGGTTCCTGTCGAACTGTGTCACTTCCTATTTTTCATTCCTCCATGAGTGACTGTATTGATGTGTCATCCATCATCCCTGGCTTTAGCTGAAATCCATTGGACATTATGATTTTTCTGGTTCCTCTTTTCCTGAATCTTTACTAGTAGTGTCGGACATTCCTTTGTATTGTGGTCTAATGTGCGACAATACATACAAGTTGCTGGTGGAAGTGGACATTACCTTGCATAATGTCCCAATTGCTGACAATTGTGACATGTGATTGGTCCTCTACCACATCCAAAACCTCATCTGTCTCATCCTCCTCCTCGGTAGCCTACTCGGTCACCTCTCAGTGCATTATACTGTGGTTTCTAATTATACTATGCGATATTGTATTGGGGATGTGTCAAGTAATACTGCAACTGCATGTTATTGTATGGTTGTTGCATAGTACTGTACTGTTATTGTGTAATATTGTATGGAGTTGGGGTTTGATTGAACTGTGGCACTGCTTTCCCAATCATCATTTCGTCTTGTACCCTGTATGAATCTAATGTTATTTCCCGCATCACTCCATAGTTCTACAATCTTTGTCATTGTGGACTACTGATTTACAAAAGATGCAATATGAATTTTTCAGAACTGTCTGATATTTCTGCATCATCGTCCAGTGATAAGGGTCATGACCTAGTTTCTTTCATATTTCGCACCATAATCCTCCCTGTGGTAGCGAATTTGGCATATATGTTACCATATACTGCGTGAATGTTGAGAATTCATTCTTGTGGTGTCCTTTTGTCCTGCATGCGGTGCACCAAATGACTTCTCATTTGTCCTTGTTCTTATTCTGGTTCAGCTGAAATGTTAAATTCTTCAAATCCTCCTTCAATTCCTCAATAGTTGGGTCCATCCATTGGTACTGGTTCTCTTCTAGTTGCTAGGATGCCTGCAGAGCCTCTACCTTGGTTTTAAATTTCTATTGTCGTAAGGAATATTTTAAGTCTGGGAGTAGTGAGTTAACAAACAGGTGTCGATGATGCATCTCGATCATAAGGTATTTTAGTTTTCCCTTTAGTCTCTTGAATCTCTGGTCAATATCCCATATAGACCCTCCTGGTTTCTATCTTATCTCGATCATCTCATTCATGTACTGATTCTTTGAGCTCAACTTCTGGAACTCATTAATCAGTAGATTCTTAATGTCTACCGGTGTCCTTGACGTCCCAGGGGCACTCTTTGTGTCTAGACTCATGTACCAGTCTAGTGCATGGTCTCTTAGAATAATCGCAGCTTCACGAGTTTGGATTCTTCATCAGTGATCTGTTTTGTCTCCCAGATCTTTGCAGAAATGAACAAATGCTTCTCAGGGTATTTTGTTGCTTCTCCTCGAAATTTTGGTAGTCTAATAGTGGGATCGCGTCCTACCATTCTGAATATTGAACTACTTCCTCCTCCGCGCGCTGTAGATACTTGACTAGTGTTGCCTGAACTGGCTCCTCTAGTTGTTGCTTCTAGTGTAGATGTACTTCTTGTTGTCGGACTTCCTTCGAACTTCGGTTGTCTAAACGATGGTTTTTTGTTTGGTGTATTACTCGCACATGGGTTTATGGGCTCCACACTGACATTAATATGGATAGGATGGTTGCCTTCTCCTTCCATTCTTGGGCCTCTCGTCTTCCTCTCATACGTTGCATGCAGGATTTCCTCAATCTCCTCCACAGCCTGGAGATCCTCTACCTCTTCCTCATTGCTTTCCAAGACTTCTCTCACGGCTAAGGCTCTCTTCTTGGTATTCAACTTATATTGGTAGGGTACTCCACTACGCTTCATTTCTGATGATGCCAAAATCCACTTGAGCTCCTTGTCATCCATCATGATCAGGTCGAAGGGTTCCTCCTCCTTCTTTCCTTTATCCTCACTTCCTTCCATTTATCCTCTCTCTGTTAGTGTTTCCCCCCTTCCCCCATGCACGTAGGGAAGTTTAGCTATATGATTCCATTGTCATTACACCTTTTTTATATAGCAGTATCTTAATAGAACTATACATGGATTGAATGTACCTTCCTCAAGGTCCACGTAGAAATTATTTCTCTACTACGTTGTATGAATTCACTATGTCAACCGCAAATTCGGTGATGAAACCTCCCACAATATTGTCAAGCCAAAAGTCTACTGCGCGGGTGAATTTTTTGTTCACCTACTGTAACTGCTCAATCTGCACATGAGTCCAATCTAGATTTCAGATCCGGTTCGTTGCATCGTTATCCTTCAACCTTAGTATCCACTCTTGTAGCAGATGCGGAAAATCATAGAAAAAGACTTCGTGTAAATCAGTAAACATGTATTTATCCATATATATGCGAGGTGTGATTCTAGGGTTTCTATTGTCTTTCTGGGAAAACTCCATCTCTTTGGTTCTCAACCAACCTTCGATTTCTTATTTCATGGGCTTCCACAGTCTCAACATTCCCTTCTAATGGCTCATTGGTTTTTTTGTTTCGCTCATTCTTTTCTCGTTCAATCTATCTCATCTTCCCAGTCCTCTCTTGTTCCTTTTAGCCTGGCAACGAAACCATTTGTTGGTTTAACTACTTTCCTTTACTATCTGATTTATTGACCCAGGGCTCATGTCTTTCGGGTTTCCAACAAAGCCTCTAAAACTATCGGCCCTCCTGGTAGACCAGAAGGCAACACAGTACACATAGTGCACTACGCAGTCTCACCCCAAATAGCTTTAAATGGGTGGTTGTAAGACTCAGGCATTTCCAACCTAGGATTAAGTATGAGATAGGGGGTTATTAATATGATCCATCTACTAAAAATCATGGTTTCAATCTACTAGTACTCACAGGTGTACATATACCCTTCACAGTTTATTTCCAGAACAACACAATCATATTCCATAACAGTGTATTAACTCATTCATTAAGCATAACAATTAACTACTAAAAGAAAATAAATATATACATGCATTCATCATATTGCACATATATTACCATGGTTCACCCCCTCCTAAGATACGTCCACAAATATTTGTCTCTTGGCTCTTTTATTATGGCAGTTATGCATCTCCAGCGGCGCACGCTTACAATGCCCTTTGATGGGTAAGATATGTATGAGACGAACTAGATTGCACTAGGCTCCATAGCCTGCGATATAACCCTCATATCTTCCTCCTCTCCTCTATTCTTAGCTCAACAACTTACAAAATTGGTCCATAACCATATTACATAATGCATCAACTCGTATCTAGCTATGATAGATCATTACAAAAGTTGAACTAATACAAAATTGAATCAACCTTTCTATGATACCTTTGTATCCCTATTTATATATATCGGTCTCTTCAACCATTTACAATGTATTACCAAAAACATAACCACATCGATGTTAGGTCTTCCTCCCATGCATTCATGTTTTTCTTCCTCCAGCTGTCCTTTTCCTTGTGCACGCTTTCTTGCATGCGCGCATGTTGTGTTACCTTCCAGTTGTTACTTCCTTTTCTGCATGCTTTCTTTCCCACAATAATCCTTCTTTCCACTTCGGCCTAGTGCCAACACATCTGTAGTTGATTTATCTGGTGAAGACAGTGGCCTATAATATCCTTTATTTGTTAGCGTCTATGCTTGATCTTTGGCCTGGTTATCTGATGCCTATGAAGTCCAGCTCCAACCCATCAGCCAAAAATACATCATGAAATAGATGGCATCCATAATATAAGATGACATGAAGAATGAAGTTTATTTCCCATTGGCTTTCTTTGTCTGGTATTTTTTAATTTCACTAGCCAGACTGTTCGACAATATCTTAGCCCAGTCGAAAGAATACCCTTCTGCCACTGTGTGTATAATGGGTACCTGTGGTAGAAAGAAATGGGTTGCATTCTATTTTCCATAAAGTCTACACATCATCATGGATATATACATGAACTGTGGTTCTAGCGATGAGATTGAGTATATGCCGTGAGAATCGGCTCTGAAATTTTTGAGGCATGAAAACCAGTCCTTGATCAAGTCGGAAAGAATATTTCCATATTGATCACACTCCTTCTTGTTAACATTCACTAGAAAATTGGCATTGTAAACGAAGTTTGATATTAGAGATAGTTTATACATCACCTATGTGTGTTCTAGCCGAAATGACCCAACAACTACCTTTTGAGAATTGAAAATAGTTCTGGTTGGGATATCTACATGATCCAGTACCCATCCAATCATGTCATTGAATGGTAAAATCCTCGGCCTTGTTGTGTCCTTATGCATCTCTGACTGAGCGATAATCTTGTATTTGGTAGATAAATCTTCCTTTTCATTGTTCCTTGAATCATCTAGGCATTTTACCAGTTCATGTTATAGGGTGTTGAACACATGCGTCCACATTTTAACTGTGTCTATATTTATGGGCGAGGTGTCAGAGAAAATCTCTGATCTTTGGCTTGAACTCTCACTCGTGGATTTAGATTCTTTTCATGGTGGCATGATAGCAGTTCTCATAAACCTTCATTGACAATGTGTTTAATTATTTTAATAAAAAGATTCGGGCGTTAAAGCAAGATCTTATTTGAGATCATTTCTCCAAGATGGTCATTTAATAACATTAATGGTCAATTTTCGTGATCAGAAAAGTATAAATGGAATTTGAAATCACCCGTATCGCAATCATCTTAAACTCAACGGTTAAATAAAAATGTTTTATTTTGTTAATAAATAGAGTTTATATGATTAATTAATTATGTTTAACTTTAATCCACTTCAAGGTTTTGGGTCTCGTGCTATCCTACTTATGCTCAACCTATAAACCTGAACCATGAAATCATGATTGATTAATTAATATTGATCATGTTTAACTTTTGTAAATAATCATGATTAATTAATGATTTCGCGATTTCGGATGTCGGGAATTTAAGCTATCATTTGAGGCAGGATTCCCGAAACGTGAAGTTGCAATAAGATTAATTAACATTAATCATTTTAATTATTTAATTAACCTGATTTAACTTAAGCTAGTTTCGTGACTTCACATATCGGAACTTTGGGCTTCTTTATATGTCTAGCTGTTAGTATTGCGAAACCCCGAAACCTGATACTTTTAAAGTTGTCTTTAGTGATTTAACTTTTTAACAAAAGGGTGGCTCCATAACTTGAAAATATTTTAGACCATTGGATTAATCAGAAGACTTTATCGATGGTAGTATCCAAGTGCGCATTTGTTTTTATTTAAAAAAACTGAAATTTTTTAAGTCTAAATTTTTAGAAAAATATATATGTTTCAACAATGCCTTATACCCTAGGGACTCCTAACAAAGTTTAACTTAAGCTCTTTTATGAATCGTTTTGAAAAAGAAAAAATATTGCCAAGTGAACTTGTCTCTTTCACACTCATAAGTTGGATTTGAAAGGACATATAATTGGCACAAGTTTATCCCTTTGTCACACCAAATAGACTAAAATTCATAAAAAGGGACATTTTTTGGCGTTAATTTGTGATTTCATTTCATGCCCTTGCTTGTAGTATTGAGCCTATAGTCGGTTCTCTCTTTGCGTTATAAACCGTTTGCCTCAGCAATTTTTGCATCCTCAACCAAGCAGAGCCTTGTTTATATCCTTCACAATTTGACACCCTATACCTAGGATGGAACATTCCCTCGAGTGTCCATCTCCCCCATGCATCTCCTTGCATTGAGGATAGGTATGTTCCACTGTTGGAACTAGTTCTTCTTACTTGCAACACTCGTTTCCTCCTATGTATCATAGCATTCATTTGTTATGAAAAAAAAAAATACAGGCAGGAAGGGAGTATTATCTTTTATTGGCAGCAGTTGAGTCGCCTTTGAACATAGCACAAAATTATTTGATTCCATTCATCATCATAATTTTGGGATTACCATGGCCTTAGGAAGCTAAGTTTGTTACAGAGTCTTCTCTACCGACTGGTTACTCTTACGGTCCCTATAGAGAGTTTCATTGATTCCTCCTGCATCTCATGGTTTCATTATTGGGTCTATGCTGTCGGATTCCTCCATATGTCTCATGCTCTTTTTCAAAGGAACTCTATCAACCTGTGTCAAACACTTCTCATAACTCTTGACTTTGCATGTCGGCCATACCCTCAATGTGTTTCAAAATCACATGATATTGGAGTCCTATCATGCACCCTGGTCCTACTTTCATCATTGGTAGGTAACCTTGAACCCAACAGTCGACACTTCATCATTGGTCTTTGACTGGTTGGTTTCCCTTGTGTTTGACAGCAAGACATCTATTCACACATTGGGATTCATGCAATTTCTTGGATTCCATTATCCTTATTGGTGGTTTCCTCGCCTTTGTTAGCAATTTTCAACATTGGCTACTATTCATAGGGTCTTTTTCATGTACCACTTTCATTTGGCACACACGAAAGATGCATAGGGTCGTTGGTTCGTGAACATGTTCTTTGTCTGATTTCCACCAAATCATGAATCTCCTGCTTTGTACCTCACGCTGACTGATGAGAGATTCCTTAATGCTCTCCTTTCAGTGGGTCTCCTTCCATCGACTTCATCTCATTTATTCTGGAAACGAGACCTAGAGTCTTATGAGTACCTTGAGGCTTGCAGTCATTAGTGGCAAGTTCTCTCTCCATCAACAGTTGGGAATAAATCAATGTCTCTTGATCGATGGATTCTTCAAGTGTTTGACATTGACCCCTTTATTCACACTTGTAATAATGTACTCGGTGCCTTGATACCAACTCTCATTATCGGTAGGTTGTCTCACATTTGTTAATGGTATACATCAATGATCGATAATCAAACAATGTCTCATTGTGTTTGACCTCTACTCCTTTATTCACATGATGTAGACTTGCACCCTTGGAGGATTTTGTAGAAGACTTGAAGACACTAGTATGTGGTTGCAACTTTCTTGATCTATTGCTTCCTTTTCATTGGACCAATACCTATATGACTTCAGTGATCATGGGAGATCAAATTGTACTCCATTGTATACAGATATCTTCAGGTTGGTTTTGAGACTGGTTCTACTAGGCCTTGTTCGTGACTATGACAACTATTGGAATGTAACCAAATTTGTATTTGTCTATTCATGGCCACAGACACTTGTTTGGTATATTTTCACATGGATCTACAGTGTAATTTTATTGGTAGCCATGTATGCAAAGTCAGTGCATAATATAATGAGAAACAAGTTCATCTAGTTGGTTCCCCATCACTCCACTTATGGGTTGTTTATAATGTATTTCGGCCATCATAGATACTCCTTTGACCTCACACATTAGGGGGCATCTGTTATAGCATGTTTTACTCACCCTATGCAATCTTGCACATAAGGCCTTTTCTCATTTCCCCATGCAGACTTATCATTCCTGTTTGTGAAATCCAGAGCTAAAAACAAATATTTTTCCATATGTACACATCTTGCCTACTATACAACATGCGTATACGCAAATTTCTCCACTACATCCCACGCACATCGAGATTTGTTCTAGAAAATTAAAATTAATGTCGGGTTTCCATGTCACGGAAGAAGATCTATGATCCTTGGCTTTCCATATAATAGAAACGTTATGAATCGGACTTTTAGTTCCATTTTGAAGGCTATAAATGGGCCAATTCTGAGCTATGGAAAGAGGAGAAACAATTTAAATTTGAGAGAAAAGTTACTATGGAGAAATTATTTACATCATATTGAGCCTCCATCCCTTTTTTCTTTAAGTCTGAACATAGTGTTCAGCCCCCAAGCTCTTCCCTTATTGATTGAGAACCTCATTTCTTCTCTATTATGAACTTGCCTTTTGTGCAGGATTGAAGTGGTGGAGGCCCAGTTGTCAGTAACTTAGTTTATTGGTTCTGAACCATGCCGACACAGAATTATGTAACATTTTCACTTATGTTGATCATATCTTAATAGAAATACTCCTTTCCCGTCTAATTGATATCTTGCAAATATTTGAATTATTATTCCATGGGCGTATTTTTCATGTTAATTAATGGATTATGTTATTGAATGTGCTAAAATCATTTATTATCACCACATTCTTTCCTTTCTTGGTTGTTGAGGACTAGTTGTAGGTATATTGCTTTGGGTTAAGTGCTCAACGGTTGACTTCATCAAACATATAGATGAGGTAGGCCTTTTATCTTTTCTTGGTAGCATATTTTTTTTTGTAGCATACTTGAGAAGAGAGTTGATTTCTGTAGTCATTTGCGTTTGTTGTGGTTTACCCTAGCCATAGAGAGATTTTCCCCATAACAGGGGCATTCCTCCTTCTTCCATGGAACCTCCTCCAAGTAACGAGGCCATCATTTTTCATTGGGGTGTGCTAACTAGACCTTGTCTTCCCTCTCACATTGCTTTCAATATTATAGTATAGGTTTGTGGTCGGGACGTTCCTCAGATGCTGATAGATGAAGTTCCATTCATTAGTATTTTGTCTTCTATTGCTTGGCAAGATTTAGTTTATCCTCAACTTGTGTCAGTTACGCAGAATCTATTAGCTTTTAACAGAAGAACCAATCAACATTTGGTGACCCTTCCTCATTTTCAGGTAACTTTGGGAGGGAAAACTATCTTTATTGATGTCACGGTAGTCCAAGACCCCTTGGATTTTGATTTAATCCTTGGGCGATATTATGTCTATGCAATGAAAGATATCGTGTCCACTATTTTTTTTTTGATATCTTTCCCTCACGATGGAAGAGTTGTGACTATTTATCAACTCTCCTTTGTTGGCTCTGATTTGATTATCAACCCAAAAACCTCCACAAACGATTCTTATATGCAGGTGGTATCTCCCCCACCATAGGTCACTTATGTGGATTTGTCTCCCATGCCTTCAGATATCAATGCATATGAGCCTCTCACTGTAAGCTCAATATCTTATGACTTGGATCTAGTAGATGACATGGTGATCTCTTCAATAGGGCTATTGGAGTCTGACTTCTTTATCCCTATCGTGACCCTTGACATGTGTTCCTTCCAGAGTGTGTTTCCTCCATCAAGTGAAGATCTCTTGGAATCCATGACTGAGTTTTGTCCTTTGACATGGTTTCCTTCCAGAGCGTCATCCTCTTGAAGCCATGATCAAGAAGCCAGCTTCGAGCATGGTTTTTTGATTTCAATATCATTAAAAAATGAAACCAACCACGAGGATAGTTTTTCTTCTCTGTGGAAACCTCGTTAAAAAATGGAATAGAGCTTATGAGGATAGTTTTTCATCTCTGTGGAAACCTTGTTAAAAAATGAAACGTAGGTTATGACCATATTTATTCTCTTATGTCAGGCTTGTTAAAAAATAAAATAGCCCGTCTCAAGGATAGCTCCTATTCCTATGTTAATCTCGTTAAAAAATGAAATAGATTTTTCCCCCTCTCTATTTGAGTCAAGTAACTCATTACATATAGTATTTGAATCTTCATTTCATCCTCCTCTGTCATCGGATGGATCGAATCTTGGGGGGTAATGATTATATCCTCTAGACTTCATGTTGAAGTTAAGCCGCTAGCTTCTTAATATGAGGGCTAAGTACCAATTATCCTTGGATAATGTGTTGGGAAGTCACAAGCATAGTTTTCTATGGTTCAATCTTGTGTAAAAATGAAATCACCTGCCTCAAGCATAGTCTCCTCTAGTTCACACTTGTCTAAAAATGAAACCAGGTCCAAGCATAGTTTTGGCTAGTTTTAAGCTTGTGTAAAAATAAAATATATCCCAAGCATAAATTTGTTTTGTTTTAAGCTTGCGTAAAAATGAAAACAATCTCGAGCTTAGTGTTTGTTCTTTCTCATGCTTGTAAACCAATGAGAATGTAACAGAGTAAAATTTTGTTAANAAACATGAAAATATTTCTGAGTGATCTTGTTCTTTTCACGCTCGTTAAATTATTTGAAGAAAACGTCTATTGAGCGGTAGTTTATCTCTTTTTTGGTCTCGTCGGACTAATTTATGGAAAATGACATTTTGGATTTTTGTTTAAGTGTTTTCCAGACTCTCTAAACATGAAAAACCCCTAAGCTTTCTTTCTTTGGACTCATAAAACAAGCATTGAAAGATCCATATGGGACCAAACCACTCCTTCATAGGGTTCGTTAAAAGTACTTTGAGGGACTCATCTGAAGGATGAGATTACATTACAAGATGTTATCCTCCTTAAGCTTGTGTAAAAATAAAGAGGTACTCGCCAGAAATGGTGGGGGGAAATTGGGAAAGAAATGTATATATGTATTTGTGTTAGTGGCAGTAAGTGTCTCTTGAAGATCAAACCCCTCTTCATCATTGTATCTGGGCTGGGAAATCGATTTGTCTCTCATTTGACCATACACAAGTCCATATGTTGGGTCCTCCTTGATTTAATGCTGCCACGAGAATTCTCGTGTCTTTCATATGTTCAAGAGAAGTTCATCCTAAATAAGCCTTCTATCGAGTCAGTCATCTACAGTCCTCAAATTATTACCATGTTGGCCTTCCCTGAGTCAGTTATGAATCACATTGTACTATGATCTACCTAAAATATTTTACATATTTTGTGTCATTGATGGGAGATACATTAAGTCCCTCCTGCGACGAGTCTTTTTCTGTCGAATTCAATTCATTATCTAGGAATTAGACTTAGAAATAATTTAGTGCCTTGGAACATGCATGCCTCAATGGCAGGTCTCCTCGCTTTCAACAGTGGGTTCACATCATTGGACCCTAATTGGAATATTCCATCAATTGTTCAAATTCAACTCATTAATTCACATTCATTGGATTGTACTAGAGTACCTTGGGGGTCATTGACATCAATGGTGATTTCCCTCGCACTTGTTAATGATATCCATTAATGACCGATAATCAAGTGGTTTGTACCATCTTCGACTTCGACACCTATAATCACATGGATAGATTCGTACTTCGGGGCAATGGAAATGAATACCCTGGATCTCACCATATTGGTCTAGGTTGTGATGGAGTATTCATAAGTCTATACTAACACATAGATCCACCGTGTATGTCTCATGGCTATGTCCAAATTTGAGTTTTTTAGAGCATAGATCCACAGTGTATTTCTCGTGGCTATGTTGAATCATGATGACATGGATCCATAGTGTATGTTTGGTGGCCATGACTCATTTGACACTTATTATTATATTCACTTATAGTATGAGTATGGGAATTCCTACCTTAGAAAATGGTATATTATTATGCATATGCTTGATTGTTTACAGGTTACCGAC
>JASDQU011309946.1:7942-20887 GCA_032191745.1 Picea mariana
GTAGGCTTGGATACTAAAGTTTCTATTTGATCCCTTGAAGTCACAAGGGAAGCCTCCCTTATGGTGGGCTTTGTACAAGTACAAATCTTGTGATAAGATTTTGTTGTCGTTGCCAGGAATTATGGAATCAGTATCCTCATGACACATCTTTGGTAAAATTCTCGCAAAGCCCTTGTCTTACAAGTTTACCTGGAGACTCCACTGAGGGTAGTTCCCTCAACTTCCTTTGATGTGTTCATATTATGTAGTTTCTAGAGGTATTAACCTCCATATGTAACCTTTGACTAGAATAGAATATTCTGGAAGCAAGAGAAACCTTAAAAAAATGTGTGAAAATCCTAGAAGACATATCTGCTCAGCAAAATATATAATATTAAGATATTATCCTCCAGGAAGACAATTCAGCCCATAATGGTGACTAGAACCACTATAAATAGAAGACGTCTTGGATCATTTTTTCACTCACTCACTCTCACTCAGGAAACTGGAAATAATGCGTAAGTTTGGAGGAGGAGAAACAACAGTGTTATGAGGAAAATCTCTCTATGGCTAGGGTAAACCACAACAGATGGAAATGACTACAGAAATCAACTCTATCCCAAACATATTATATATAAATCAATATGCAAGCGAGATAATAAAGAGGCCTACCTTTTCCAGACGTTCGATGAATTCCACCGTTGAGCACTTGAACCCAAAGCTATATACCTGTAACTAGTTCTCAACAAACAAGAGAAGAAAGCATACGGTGATACTGTAAAAGGTTATCCCAGTAGATAGCATAATCCATTAATAACATAACAAATGCACCCATGGATAATAATTCATATATTTTCAAGATATGAATTGGACAGGAAAGGAGTATTTCTATTAATAAATTACCAGCAAACGCAAAAATATTACAAACTTCCATGTCGGCACAGTTCAGAACCGAGAAACTAAGTTCCTTCCAGCTGGGTCTCCACCACTTCAATCCTCCACCAAAGGCAAGCTCATATAAGGGAGAAAATGGGGTTCTCCATCAGTAAGGGAAGATATTGGGGGTTGAAGTGTTCAGAATCAAAGGACAAAGGGATGCAGACTCAATATGAAGTAATAATTTCTCCAACATAACTTTGTTCTCAAAGTTGAATTCTTCTCTCCTTTTCTATATCTCGGAATTGGCCCATTTATAGCCTTAGAAATGGAACTGAAGGGCTGAGTCATAATTTTTCCAGTATATGGAAGGCCAAGGATCATAGATCTCTTGTCGTTACATGGAAAACCGACATTTAATTTTGATTTTCCGGCACAAATACTGATGTATGCGGGTTGTAGTGGAGCGGCCTGCATATACGTTTGTTGTATAGTGTGCAAGATGCGTACAAGTGGAAAAATATTAATTTTTGTCTCTGGATTTTATCAACAGGGAAGACAAGTCTTCATAGGGAAATGGAATAAGTCCCTCTGTGCAATATTTCATAGGGTGAGGCAAATCTTGCTATAACAAGCAGGTATAGTTGTACGGTTTTGTCTTATTCAATTTTTCTGGTACTTTCTCTTGTGCGCTACCCTTGGAGAAGGTGCACTCTCTTGGTTATTTGTTGGTTCTAGTGTGGCTTCCTAGAATCATTATTTATGTCAAAGGTTAAGGTACTTGGGGGTGGCTTTGTGCCTATGGTTGGGTGACAATGGTGTAGCATTGTCTATGGTTAAATGAGCACAATATTCTAACAGGTTATGGGCCCACACCACCTTCAGAATAGTCTAACCACTGGAAGGTCGATATGAAACTCTCTGTCAAGCTCATTGTAGCACAATTTAAGTTGTAGTTCCAAGTTCCTTCACTCCAGTTATAGTTCCAATTGCAACACCAATTGCAATGCCAGTTACAACACTAGTTGTAGTGTCAGTTGCTGCACCAATTGCAGTTCTAGTTGCAGTACCAGTTGCAATGAACATTTCTGTGAAGTATTGGGACTATTTTTTTTCTATCCTAGTGCACCTTACCCTAGTGCATCTAAAAATACCTCCATATTGCAATTTGGAGCACTTTAAAATTTATGGGTTCATCATTTCTTGTTACTGTTGTCGGATGGTGCCACTACTGCCAAAGGTATGTACTTGTATATGTTTAAATTGTATCACTATATTAAGGGTGTCTACAGGAGAAGGGATATTTGGTCCAAGTAGAAATAGTAGATACAGAGGGATCTCAGATCCAATACATTCAAAGTAATAACACACTCTCTAGGTTGGAAATAATACTTGTCTCAGAAGAAAAGCAACTCAAGTGGAACAATAGCCAGACTCCAGGTTTTCATATCAGGTTTGATATTTTTATTATTGTTTCTTAAGTGAGTATTTGAATCCTTTATATTTTATTAATTCTATGAACAAATGAATACTTAGTAGCATGTACTATTAATATAAATTCTTATTGTACTTAATTGAAATATGAAGTAACATCTCCTCTAGGAGATATTTCTTTTTCTTATTTTAGGAAGGACACCTTGGTAATGCTATAATGAATTACCAAGAAATTGATATGTTCTTATTCAAAATGTTATTATATTGGAAATACTTTTTCTCTTGTTGTTTCTATTTCGGGTAGGTTATCCTACGTATTCCAGGAAGGTTACCACATAAAAGAAAGACTTTAAAGGACTCATAGGGAGTCAGACTTCATAGGGATTCATTGATCAGGAAGAAGCCAACTTGGTTTTGTGACACTTTGCAAGACACAAACGAGCATGTAGCAAATGGAAGCATGGTCTAAGGATTCTCTCAGATAGAGGGAGTTGACGTCATAATTTAATATGAAGGATATTGCAGGACTTCATCAGAGACATGGTGCAAGAAGGAGAAGTGAGGCTCCATCACTTATCCACAGATGAGTAGATAGCTTACATTTGCACTAAGCCTTTGTTTGGGACAAGCTTAGCAGGAATGAAAATGTTTCTCTGGGGGAGTATTGATGATTTCAACATCATGTCAATATTCCAAGATTGATCAGATGGACTTGATCATGTAGGAATAGGCCTAGATGTAATCTTAGATAAACTGAAGATTCGAGTTGTTGCTAGATCTCCTATGTGTGAATTGCATCGGTCCTTGAAAATATCATGAGTAGGTGAGTAGCTAACTCACCAGTATGTGAGTAAGATCGATAAGCATAGGGTTGAATCTATCTCCATAGGAACTAGGCTACAGACTAGGGGAGATAGGGAACATCTACATCTAGAGTAGATGTGCCCCGACGTAGTCTTCAAAGGGATGAAGACTTGAGGTGCTTGATGTGAAATTCCACGTGTCTGATAGCATTGAGATGAATGAATTCATAGAGTGATCCTATGAGAGGATCACCATGAGGTGTTTGTGGCTCTGATTTGGTGATAATTCTTGTCATGGGACAAGAATGATCTGAGGTGCTAGACACACATGTCTAATAACATCGAGCTAAATGCATTCAAGGAGTGATCCTATGATAGGATCAACTATGAGGTGAATTTGGCTCCGATGAGGTCATGATTCTCTTCATGGGACAAGAATGACCCAAGGTGATAGACACATGGTGGTTGATATGGATCATCAATATAGCTAAATGAGGCTAATGGATATTGTGATATTGTCTGTGACAAAAGAATACCAAGAAAAGGTATGAAAATATGTTTTGATGTCAGATTGCTACCAGATGATGTTGATAGTAATGATGATACTCACGACATGGGTGTAGCCATGGGTGAGCATGTCATGCGAGTGTGTCCCATGAAAATAATGGTGACACACACTACGAGGTGTATCTCTAGTGTTCTCTAGTAGGTTGTGGCCTTAGACGATATTGACAGGTCCACATGGGTGTAGCCATGTGTGACATAATGATGCTACCAGTAGCATGGTCTACATAACCATGACGAGAGGATCATGGCATAGCCAACAAGGATATGAAGACCATAAGGGAACATCATGGTTAAATACCTCCCTAGCTAAGATGGAGTGTTGATATTATGGAAGTTGTGGGAGGTATTAACCTCCATATGTAACCTTTGACTAGAATAGAGTATTCTGGAAGAAAGACAAAACCCTAAATAGATGTGTGAAAACCCTAGAAGACATGTCAGCTTGGCAAAATATGTAATATTAAGATATTATCCTCCAGGAAGACAAATCGACCCAGAATGGTGAATAGAACCACTATAAATAGAGGACGTCTTAGCTCATTTGTTCACTCATTCACTCTCACTCGGGAAACTAGAAATAGTGTGCAAGTTTGGAGGATGAGGGGTACCAGCTGCATTTGTACGGTTTTATCTTGTTTAGTATTTCTGGTACATTCTCTTGTGTGTTACCCTTGGAGAAGGTGCACTCTGTCAGTTATTTGTTGGTTCTGGTGTCGCTTCCTGGAATCATTCTTTATGTCAAAGGTTAAGGTGCTCGGGGGTGGATTTGTCCCTATGGTTGGGTGAAAATGGTGCATCATTGTGTATGGTTAAATGATCACAGTATTATAACATGATGATCCTAGAAGGACCATCTAGTGACTCCACAAATATTAAGGAGGTACACTAACCCTCCTAATACCTACAAGATAAGGGCTCCTCACAACTCACATGTAATAAAATTCTTGATTGGTGGAAACCTTCCTTTATCTCAAGTGGATCTAAAGAAATGGGTATCCAATATCTTCAATCCTTTAGAAATGTATGTTATCCCATGATACCCTCGACAAATGCCTCCTAAGTTTGAAAAGTGGTTGCTCAATTTTTCTAGTAATGATGTAACTGATGTCGAAGAGAATTTGCATAACTTTTGGGAGTTTTTCCAAATTAATCCTCTGATTGATGATGTTGAATATGTGGTGATGAAACTCTTCTCATCCACTTTCACCGATGACTCTAGGAGGTCGTACAATAGTCTCTCTATCAAAATCATTAAGACATGGGATAAATTTGAGGAGACCTTTTTGAAAAGATGGGGTATTAAGAAATATCCTAAATTGTTGTTTTAACTTGATAAAATAAATAATATAGAGAATTAAATTGTCAAAGAGTTTCATTTCAAGTTTGAAAAGTTGATCCAAAAAATACCTAACAACTTTTTCCTCGAAAATTTTTATTTGTTTTTCCTTTACATTAAGGCCTTACCATGAAATTTTGTGTTAATGCTCAAGGTTAAGACTCCAAATACTCTTGAAGAGGCCCAACAAATCATATTAATGTATTTGATACCATTAAATCTGTATTTTCCATGTCTCCCCAAGAGTGCCTCAATATTACACTAGAACAACTTGAGGAGGGAAAGAGAGAAGAAACTAGGAGGGATAGGATGGAGATCATAAATGAAATTGTTGAGGAATAAAGGGAGAATCTTAGTAAGAAAGAATTACAAGTGAAAACTAGACAAATTAATGCATCCCAAGCTCCTCCCAGTGACCCTAGATTCCCTCGACCAAGGCCTCCTCCACCACCTACAGAAATCATTCCTCTTGGTTCCATTTTTCCAAATACAAATGAAATAGACTTGAACATTGACATAAATGGTGTCTTGGAAAATATAAACGTACTTGTACCTCTAACATAAATCATTAAAATCCCCTCGATGAATGAAAAGTCGAGAAATTATTTAGAGTACAATGGGAGCTTGTAGACCCTCTTGTGATGCTACAAGCTAATAATTTTAGACCACACTATGATGAACACCCACCTTTTAACATTTCCTTGCAAATGAACAATAATCGCTTGAACAATTGTAGGATTGACTCAGGGGTTGGTTAAAATATTATGGCCTTGAAAGTAATGATATGAATAGGTTTGGAAGTCATAAGGCCTTATAGAAATGTATATAAGATTGAATCCAAGGATATTCCCACATATGGTGTGATAGAAAATTTTAATGTTCACCTTGATCGATATCATGAGATAGTTTTCCTGATGGACATTGTGATCATAGTTGTCCCAGATGTGTGGGGAATTCTCTTGTCTATGAAATTTGTTGCAATGTTGGGTGGTACTTTTAAAATGGATTTGAATCATGTTATTATACCCATGGATGATGAAATTTATTCCCACCTATCCAACCTACCAATGGAAAGGGATCATGTTGAAGAAATTGAGCTTGACTCTGAAACTAAGGATCCCTGGGAGGAGCTCCCTAGGAATTTCAAGGAATATCCTCTGTACTTTCATCCAAATGACCTCCCTTTCACCCAAGAAGACTATTTTGATGATATAGTGTGGCCTAAAAGGGAACATTACCAGCAACAACTAGACAAGTACAAATCCAAAGAAGTTGGCTCCATCACAATATTGAATAAGGGTGATAAAGAATTGTTGATTAAACCAAGCCAAGAAGACATCCTTACAACAAAATCCCACCCCCTCCCTCAAAACAATATACTAGGGTATTTAAAGAAACAATTGATCTCAAAGGAGGGGATTACAAACAAGGAGAATTGGTCTTAGATTGGAATACAAGGAAAGGCCATTCAGATACATGTAAGGAGTTTGGGAAATTTTGGCTTAGCCCCTACAGAATTGAAGATAAGTATGTTAATGATTCCTACTATGCATCCACACTAGAGGGAAGGAGATTTCCACTATCCATTAATGGATCCCTTCTCAAGACCCATCACAAGGAAGATACTTGACTTCTTGGAACTAACACAGTTTAGAGTAGGTTAGGGCATTTGCATCTTGCATTTCATTTGTATATATCTTGCATCATGCATTCATGATAGTATAGGATTGCACCTTATTGTATATATATATTCCATTCTCATTTGTATATAATGAATATATATTAGTAAATTTCACTTAATCATTTCATATTGTTTCTTTATCATTTTGTATATTGGTGAATTTTTTTCTTTCAACATGGTTTTGGATTCATCACTAACTCCAGTGGATCACATCTATCGATAAATACTTATAAATGGTGTTGTTGTTTGAAGTGGGAGTTGTATTATAGATCTTTGAAAACTAGATATGTTGAGGTTCTCATGCACTCTAAGGTGGGCACATGTCCCCATGTTGGAGCCAGATGTTACCCCCACCTCATGCTTAAGGGTAACCAGAGGATATCATGTCTCATGACCTACGATAGAGAACACGATCCTGAACATAATGATGATCAACATTTCCACAGATGGAAGCCCAAAAACCCCCCTCATTCACCTTTCCAACTATAGGTCAACCAAGGCTCATCACATCCAAGAAACCCAATGTATGGGAGATGGTAATACATTGTCACCATGAGGTATGTTAGTCCTTCTTTCATGTAAAGTGTTGTTCTTAATTTTTTGGCCATGTGGATGAGGATCTTTGGTTGAATTTGGATAATGAATCATTGGCTTGGGAAATTGTGTATGTTTCTTTGTTTCACCTTAGTGTTCAACTTCTATGCCTTATTCTCATGTTGTTTCCACCTAGGGAAAAAGGGTACTACTAGAGGTACCTCACAAGCAGAACGTTCTATTTCCCACCATACTTAACACTTTCCATCCTAGAGCCTCTAATAGTGTACTAAACTTCAGTAAGGGTGTTGTGAGTGGGAAATCCCCCTACGGACTAGCACTTAGGGTTTTATTATACACGCAGAAAAGACCTAAAGATTCCTACTTTCTACCATCGTCCTAGACCTAATCCCCATTATTCTTAAGAAAATACGCAGTTAAGAAGATCAAGTGAGCATACCTTATTTCGGGCATTTGATATCGATTCTTCTTCATGCTTGATCGCTCTTTGACTATAGATCTATGCCCAAGGCTAACCTGCATTCACACAAAACAAACAAAGAACTCCACATGCATTTGATAAATAGATTAATAGGTTAGAGATTCAATCAGCATGTATGCAATAAACCATGAAAACCTCATATGGCGGGACGGGAAAAGTACTTCTTTATTATTAACTTCAACAAATCAACTTACAATGATGAAGCCGACCACTGCTCCATGAACCTAGTCCTGGGATCCTCTTCAACTGTCCTCCAACTTCTTTGCTCTATATTTCTCTTTTCACAAGGATGGCTAAAGGGTTGGGACAAAGGGAATGTGCAATTGGGCATAGTTTCTTTACTATGATTCTCCTCTTCCAAATGGGACCCCTAACCCTTCTTTTATAGGCTAGAAGAAGCTAGGTATTTGGTTGAACCCTCGGCCATGCATGGCCGAAAATTTTAGTTAACTCACCCAAAGTTGTGTGTTCTTTCAACAACTTTCCTTTTTTCGTGCTTTTGTAGGTACACGCGGGTTGTTTTGGGTCAGCTAGTGTGTACACGTGTGCAGTAATGGAGTAGGGCACATGGGCCTTTATAAAAGGTGTTTTTAAGAAGAGTTGTTCAACAGTGTTTTGGCAAAGAAGGAATTTGAGATGGCCTGATGCTAGGTAAGCATGTCTAGTGCAAATTAGGGTTATAATAGATGCCCCCTAATGTGTGAGGTCAGAAGAGAATCTGATGGCTGAAACACATTACAAATCTTCACCAATGTGCCGAACAAGTGAGCCCAGGGACCAAAAATCAGGAGGTGTCGTCTACAAAAATAACAATTGTCTCACCGAGGCGGGCATACCCATGCTTGGGATAAAATAAAATCAGGGATACCAATCAAATACACTGTAGATCCATGTCATATAAATATATAAAGTGTAGCCATGAGCAATACACAGTGGAGATACATCTCAAAATCAAAAAGAAATATGTGTAGAGTATCCATCTTCGTAGAAGTTGCTAAGGCCCGATGGATGGAGATGAGGTCTTCAGATCTCGAGAAACCACTTCAAAATCTTCAAAACTCAGGTAGGAGTGTAATATGAGTGTACAACTTCACTACCCAGAGGTCTTCGACGACTCGTCGGTCATGGACTAGAGAATCTTGATGATCAAACAAAAGGCTTCATTGATTTCGAAAAAAGACTTGATTGGACGTTCAGGATGGCCAGGCATGAGGGCAAGAGACAAACTGCAGAGAGGCTAACTCAGGCTTGGTAAAAACTTCCCTTAAACAACAACACGACAAATGATGAGACTCAGGTAGCATGGAATTAACATAAGTTTACGAGGCAGGAGGCAACGCAAACCCTCCATATGTTTGGAAGAATAACCAAATGGAGGAGGACATAGCTCTACGTAGCGAGAACAACTTCTTAAGGTCGTATTAAATCCCATAGTTTGATAAACCAATGGACAAATGTGATTTATCCAAGGGTGACTCATTATGCTACCAATAAAGAAAATACTTTTCCCTTCCTCTTTTTGGGGTATATTTGATTTTTTTGTCTTTTTCAATAATTTTGGAAAAAGAATAAAAGAATGTTACATTACAAAGGAGGAATGAGTGTTGCAAACATACAAGTTCAAGGCATAGGGACAAGACTGATGTTCAAAGTAAGGACACTCGGGAAAAATCCTCCAGGGGCCAAAGGTGTCAAGATGCAGAGGCAAAGTCCTACAGGGCTTGCATATAAGGCATGCTTTAGATGGTTCAGTTGAGAGCAACATGGAGCTGGTATTAGGCCAAAGACATGGGTATGCAAATGCAATTAATAAAACACACAATGGTAACGTCCTTCGATGTGAGTTTAATGAGCCCGGAGAAGGCAAGCTCGACGGTTTTTCATATTTACAGAGTCTGAAAAAATGTAAAAGGAGAATCCACTAGGGTACCTTTTTCAAAGGTAATCTAGTCGGTTCGAAAAAGAGGTAAACTAGCACCGAAAAGACATCTATTCAAAACCATTTTAACGAGTGTGATAAAGACAAGATCACTCGGCCATTTTTTCATTTTTAAGGAGTCTGAAAAAATCTTAACTATGGACTCCGTCAGGAATGTTCTTCTGGACCATTTTAACGAGTGTGAAAGAATAAGGTCACTCGACAATCTTTTCAATTTTAGGGAGTCTAAAAAGAGCTTAACTATGGACTCCGTGGGGATTCCTTTTTCATAGATTTAGTCCCTCAGGTCCGAAAAAGAGTTAAAATGATACCTGAGAGTACTCTTCTAGAGAACTGAAGTTCCTTAGAGTATACCTTTGTTTGTACAGTTGACCATCCGGACTGAAAAAGGGGTAAACTACCATTGGATAGACATGACTTCAAATTTCAGTTTAATGAGCATGAAAGGCCACAAGATCGCTCGACAATCTTTTCATGTTTAGAGTGTCTGAAAAGGGCTTAAAAGAAGACCCGTTATGTATTTTGGACAGGCCTTGTTCAAATCACGGAAGTCTGTACATACACGAATAATGCCTTGTTTTTTATTGAACAACACAGGATTTGACACCCATTGGGTCAAATGGATAGGATAGATAAAACCGACTTTTAGCAGTTTCTCAACTTCAACCTTAATGGCTGCTGCTTTCCTCGGATTAACTGGATGAATCTTTTGTCGAACAGGCTTGGCATCTGGATAAGTTGTGATTTCATGTTCGACTATTTTTGGATCGATTCCTGGCATTTCCTCATAAGACCAGGAAAAATGTCGCGGAATTCCTTAAATAGATCTGTGTAGATTTGAATCTCTCCGGGGGAGTAGTCAACTCCGACGAAAACATTCTCCATGGAGCCTGGGGTTCTGGAGATATTGATCGATATGGTTTCAGCGATGGTTGCCATATTACCCTCAGCATAGACCTTGTGTGTAGCTAAGGGATTAATAGGACAAGACCTATCTCCAGTCATAGTCAAGGTGAATTATATGGCTTTGATTTTGCTTAACTCTGGGAGGAAGTATGATATGTGATGAAGATCATCCTAGGGTTTGTCTGGACTAGTCATTGCTTCAATTACAGCTTCTTCAGAGGGAAAGACTAAGTCTAACAAATCGATGCCAGCGAGAGAACCTTGACCCAAAATAGGCTCTAGAAGCAGATCGAACTCTTGTGCAGGAGTTGGATCTGTGTTGGTTGAATCCTGTTGGACTAAAGAGTATGCTACTTCAGCTACAGACAAGGGCATGGACATGCCCTTGTGCCTTGTCCCATCCATCGTGGCCGATGGGGAAGGAAGTATCCACGGATCGTTGAAGTAAGTCATGCGAAACGACAAAACTTGGAAAATCTCAACCTTATGGTGGTCGGATATGACCTTGACATCACCTTGAGGGGGTGGGTAGTTGAAGGTACCCATCAAAGATGGGCACAAACCAACCCCTACGTTGACTATGCCTGGTTGAGGATTATCAATCATCAGGACTATGGATAACCCCAATGAAGGGTCAGGTCTGGATAAAGACAATTGATCAATGGTCACAATCCGGTCTTCATGTGGAAACAACAAGACCCAGAAAACTATAGTAATCATTGCTTGCATGGCATAAGTCCAACTCCTTCCTAACAAGAGCTTGTAGTCGAGGGACGCATCGACTACTTCTACCTCGACGCACATGGTCTTCCCTCCTAACTGCACAGGGAAAGAGGGAATGATACCATGTGGTCAGAACAAACGACCATCAAAAGTAGTGAGAAGAGTAGGTGAAAGAGACAAAACGAACTAGACAATGGCCTTCCAACATGCCAACGACATAACGCATGTTGAGGTGCCCTCATCAACCACCGTGTAGAAAATATTTCAAGTAAAATTTTTTGTGGGGTGAGCCATTATTATCTGAAACGCTACGTGGTAAGGCAGACGAGGTTTTAAGTCGGTTGTATCCAACATGATGGTACCTAGATTACAAGTCTCGGTAGATCCTAAAGCATTTAACAAAGATTTCCTCTGGGAAGGGTAGCTTTGGAGGACCTCCAAAGTAGACATCGCACAAGGGGTTTGAGACAAATCCTCCACCACAGAATAGTTTTGGGTGGCCCTTGCATTTGGGTTGTGAGAATTTTTTTTAACGTGACTTTTGGGATGTGTGTCATTGTTTCTCCCAAAGTCTTCTCAATCTGTAGAGGAAGAGATGGGAGTTTGGCTTCTTTTCCCTTCTCAGAAGTTCTTGGTTTACTGTAGTCATGCGCTCTAGTTGATATAAAAGCATCACCCTTCATCATATACACATTTGTGGATGCGGGATTGTTCAAAGACGGAGAGGGTCCTTGACTACCCCCTTCCACGCTTGTAGAAGCTTGGGTTAGGTTTTGCCCATGTTGAAATGGATTGGTTAACACAACAGGTTGTTGCTGTGTCACAAACTTTTTGGCCTTTGCAAGCCAAGGACATTGGTGATTCGGGTGGTCTTCCGCACACAAGTTGCATGGATACCTCTCCTTTCGTTTCTTAGTGTTGCCCCCGCCAAAATTATTAATGGGTTTCTTATCCCCCTTACCCTTATTTCATTGTTTTTTCTTTCCTTTAGGCTGTTGGGTGGCCTTTGGATTTGTCGATTGCACTGTGTGTACATCCGATGTTTTAGTAGGGGGAGTAGCCAAAACAGTGATTTGGCTGGCCGTTGTGTGTTGTATAGACAATTGTTGTAACTGCTTCATCAGTTCCTTAGCGGGTTTTGTTTGTTCTGAACCAACAATACCATTAGCATGTGTTCCAGCTCTCTGTGTGATTTTATCAAGTATTGAGCATGGCGCATCTAGCAAGATCTCGTATAATAAACCAGACTGAGAATAGATTAGCTCAAGTTGTTGAGCTCTCATGATGGCATCTTCTTCGGAAAATACTCCCGACGTTGCAACATCTTTGGATAACTGTGGGACCAAAGACTTAAGGAACCACTCGAGCAGGAATGCTTGTTGGACTGGCACCTTAATTAAACTCTTTCGGCGTGTCCATTCTTAGATGTGATCAGAGACATGGTCTGCTTTTGTATGTGCGAAATTGGCCAACAATTTTGTGCCAGCGTCCTATCTCATAAGTAATTGGAAATGGTTTAGGAAATCCATTGCCAATTCATCGAAGGAAGAGTATCTTGAGAAGTCGATCTCAATGTACCATTTTGCGGCACTCCTAATGAGAGTACGTTGAAATAATCACAATTGTACGGAGTCATCTTTCAACGAGTTAGATGAGCACCAAAGA
>JASDQU011309949.1:0-11145 GCA_032191745.1 Picea mariana
CCCTTTGTTTGGCTATCTAGCCTAGGGTTTGCTTCCGGAGGAATTCTCAGGTCAAGGTTAAGGTGCTCGGAGGGAGGCTTCGGCCTATGGTTGGGTGACGAAGGTATCGTCAATGGTAAAACGAGCACACCATCTTCTATATTCTAACAAGGACAAGGTGCAAGAAGCTCCAAAGGTTGAGCCTAGGTCACCAATGACTTCTAGTTCATTGCAGATATGGTAGCTGAGTTCGAGATGAAGGACATGTGCATGATGCATTGCTTCTTGGGGTTGGAGGTTTGGCAAAGACAAGGGGAGATTTTCCTTGGACAGGGTAAGTCTGCAGCTGAAATTCTGAAGAGATTCAAAATGGAGGAATGTAGACCCATGGCCACGCCTATGATCACTAATCTAAAGAAGGTCACTACTTCAGATTCAGATATGGTGGATCCCACATTATACAAGCATTTGATAGGTTCCTTGATGTATCTGGTCAACACTAGGCCAGATACATGTTTTGCAATGAACACCTTGAGCCAATTCATGGTGGAGATGAGGCAAGAGCATTGGGTAGCAACAAAACATGTGCTCAGATACTTGAGAGGCACAGTGGAGTATGGGCTGAGATATCTTGGAGATGGTGAGGTGAAGTTGCAGGGGTATACAGACTCAGATTGGGCAAGCAGTGCAGCAAACAGGAAGAGCACCTCAGGATGTTGCTTTAGCTTGGGATCAACGATGATATCCTGGTTCAGCAAGAAGCAGACTTCAATGACACTTAGCTCAGCAAAGGCAAGGGATATGACAACTAGCACTGCTAGTTGTGAATCCATCTGGCTTCACAAGTTACTAGCACGATTATTTGATCAGGAGTTAAATCCCACAACCATTAACTGTGGTAATCAGAGTTGTATCAAACTCTCCGAGAATCCAGTATTTCATGACAAGTCCAAGCACATAGAGATCATGTATCACTTCATTCGAAACAAGATTCAAAAAGGAGTAGTGAAGCTCCAGTATGTACCCACAGATCAGCAGGTTGCAGATATTTTGACCAAGCCCTTAGCAAAAGGGAAGTTTGAAGCATTTAGGAACAAACTTGGATTGGTGCAAAATTCCTTCCTCGCTATGAGGGAGTGTTGATGTTTGTAGCTCAATCAAGAACTTTTGCACAAGTTTTGTGTCAAACATGCGTGAAGTCGTCCAAGTCAAATCTATTTTGTAAATCACTTTATTTATAAAGTGAAAGTCTTTTAATTAGATGTTGAGTCTAATAAAGTGCATTTTTAATGCATTACTGATTTAGACTAATCTCAACCATTGATCTCATCGAGAGAATAGGGTTTTGGTAGATTAGGGTTTCAGCTAAAGTATAAAGGCAAGTCAAGGTAGAGGGTAAAGACATTCATTCTTCATGAAGACAGTTTTGTCCAAAGGCAGAGAAAGAGGTCGAGGAAAGAAGAAAACGGTGAAGCAATGAGAAGAGTAGCCTAGTAGTGATTGCAATGAGAAGAGTAGCCTAGTAGTGATTGCAAGTTGCAGATCTATCCGCGCAGTGAATTCTGTACAGTCATACGGACAGACCGTACGAACAACATCGTATAGTCGTACCGCAGGTTTCTCATACATGTTTTGCAGTTTTCTCATTTACCAAGCAAAAAAACTCATTTTTGAGGTGTCCTCGTAAGTTTTGAGTCATTAATGATAAGCCGATTTGAAGGATAGATTTCGTGTTTCATGTTTTATGCTTCCATTGTATTTTCCAGCCATCTATGTGATTGATGCATGCTCAGATTTTTATTTCTATTATTGAGTAAATTCGAGATCTGATTTATTTAATAAAGAAGCATAGGACAGCAGTCACCTAGGATCTAGAAAATTCACAACCTTTTGGGATCACTCTAAAAGTGTTTGCACCATGCTTGGACTGCTTCATGAGCTTTGGGGTACATGGTGTATGTCCAACTCCTAGATGGTTCGAGATAGATTGGCAGATGGGAGATGGTCCATGATAGATTTTTATGGTGGGGACAACTTGCTCAATGATAGCTTGACCTCAAGTAGGTTTTGGCGCAGCGTTCTTCCCTTAGGCGTTAGTTCTCTTGACATTTTTGTAGACACCATTCTTTACAGCCACTTGGAGAGTTCACTTGCTTGAAGAATGCTCTACTTGGGAGGAGGAGCGTTGAGCATCTTAGAGGAGGGCATCAGACCATAGATAGCATGGGATATCTTGGATTCTTGTTTGGACGCTTGGAGTTGGCTCACAGACACCTAGGTTGTGACAGTGCTCTTATAGGGGGCAACTAACCCAGTGGAATACAGTGCTTAGGAGGATTGATGGAGTGTGTTGAGACTAGTGATGGGGGGTGTAGACACACCTTGTGTATCTATATCATCTTGGATCCCTTATTGTGTATGACATCACCTCGGAGCATGACACATGTACTTTAGAGTGGAGTGCTTCACTTGTGTTGGACTAGAAGTGCTCAATGTAGGTTGCTTGTAAGGGCTTGAGACAACATTGTATTTTTGGCCTCCCTTACTTCATATAAATAAAGGAAGGAGAGAGTCCTTCCCATTCATCATCATCATCATCATCATACTCCTCTTTGTACCTGCCTTCTTGGAGCAACTCGCTAGGGTTTGTGAAGAAACCCTAAGAGAAGCTATGGAGGGAAAGAGGACATCTTGGTTTGGAGTTTGCTCTTTTGACTAGGGTTTACTCTTGTGCAGGGAATGTTGGAGATTATCATTTATTCATATTACACAATCTCATCTTGTATTCACTTTTGTGTTGAGTTGTGACCTAGAGAAAAGTATGCACTAGTCTTCTCTCTCTCTTGGTCTTCATTTGTACTTGATCTCTCTCTCTCTTGGTCTTCATTTGTACTTGATCTCTCTCTCTCTCTCTCTCTTGACTCGCTAGGGCTTCTTTGTCTTTGTGGAGTATCTTGGATCATCTTGGAAGTATAGGGTTAGGGTTTATGCCTTGGAGGTTTGAAATTAGGGTTTTCAGATAAAATCCTTGGGTATAATTGGAGGAGAAGAAGAGAAGAGGATGTCTTGACTTGGAGTACTTGTTAGAGTGATTCTTGCATGTTGGAGCTCCTTGGTTGAGCTAGGGTTTTCATCGTTTTCCCTATCTAGGATTTTGGAGAGCTAGTGGATTTGTACTAGCCTTGAGAGAGGGCTATGGTTTGTACTTGAACTGCATCTTTATCATGAAAATCGAACACAAAGAAAACCAAGATACACGAGAGATAGTTATTTGTATTGCTTTGCAATAATCGAAAAGTGAAAGCTTTCTTATAAAGGGTTACAAGCTATTCAAGTCAATCCACTTTATGAATATAGGATAGATCGAGAAACACTCTAAAGTGAAATAAAGCATAAATTAACCTAAAGTCAAAGTGACTTTATTAATGCCTATGTCTAATATATAATTGACCATTATAATCTAACATTTAATTTAACACCCTCTCTTAATGGTCAATCTACTAACTACAACTAGTAATGGTCAATTTACTAACTACACCAAACTTATCCCTAAATTTTACATATTTTTCAAGAACCAAAGACATGGTGACAATATTTGTAGTTTGATCCTTATGGAACACTACTACAGCTCAACAGATCCATCCTCTCCAAGCGATCAGATAAAGTGGCATTGTATCTCAATGTGCTTGGTACGCTCATGGAAGATCGGATTCTTAGCTAGTTTAAGCACCCATTGATTGTCACAGAGTAGATGTGTTCACTCTATCTGCTGCATCTTCATGTTTGAAAGCATCCTCCTAAGCCAAACTGCGTCACATGCTCTTTTCATTTCTCCTCAATATTCTACTTTTGTTGATGAAAGGTCTACTGCATACTGCTTCTTGCTAGTCCATGTGATTGCACCTATGCCAAGGTTGAATACATAACAAGAAGTTGATTTTCTATCATTCACACAGCCTACCCAATCTAAATCTATATACCCACATAGCCTAGGGTCTTTGCTTTTGTTGTACAGAATGCCAAAGTCAAGTGTCCCTTTCACATATCTCAACACCTTCTTTGCTACGGTCCAATGCTCTACCTTCAATGCTATCATGAATCTTGAAACGAAGCTCACGACGTAATTCAAATCAAGCCTAGTGGTTGTAAGATATATCAAGCTCCCCACTAGTTGCTTGTAGACTGACTCATTAATTGCTTTAGAGTCGATCTTGGCTGAAAGCTTTAGCCCTTTCTCCATAGGTGTAGAGGAGATTTTGCAATCTATTGTGTCAAAAGCTTTACTCATTTTAGATTTGATCTATTCAAAAACACTTGCCTCACTACCTGTAATAATGATGTCATCTGCATATATAACTAGTAGAATGATATCATTACCAATGCTTTTGATGTATAGATTGGAATCTAAAGGACTCCGTTGGAACCCCCGTTCATCTAGGTACTTGTTAACCTTGATCTACCAAGCCCTAGGCGTCTGCTTTAGGCCACATATAGCCTTCGTTATTTTGCAAATAAGATGCTCCTTCCATGGAACCTGAAACCCACGTGGTTGATACATGCATACCTCTTCCTCCAAATCTCCATTGAGGAAGGCACTCTTCAAGTCCATCTGATGGACCTTCCTACCAAACTGTGTTGCCATTGTTATAACTAATGGATGGTGCCCATCCTTGTTGTAGGAGCAAAGGTCTCTTCATAGTCAATGCCCTCTCACTGAGAGAACCCTTTTGCAACCAACCATGTCTTTTACTTGTCAAGTGTGCCATCTACCTCGTACTTGACCTTGTACATCCATTTGCATCCAATGGATCTATTCCATGGTGGAAGAATGGATCTCTTCCATGGTGGAAGATATGTGGGATCCCAAGTCTTATTTTCATTAGACTTTCATGTTCGGTTGCCATGGCCTTCTCCAATTCAAGCTTCCCTATTTCTTCCTTGAACTGTTGTGGCTCATAAACTCCCTAAAAATTGGCCATCAGAGCAAAGATAACGGTGTTTGGTTTTTGTTTGCTCTTACCTCTCAATGATCACCCCTCGATTACTTCACCTAAAAGAACATCTCCAATGACGTTGTGCCACCATTTTGGCCTCTTCTTGGCAACCTCCTAATCCAAGTCAATATTTTCACCATGACTTGTGCTACTTGTACCTGTGTCATCCAAATGTTGAGTTGGGTTGTCTGCATCATAAATTATTGGCCTAGAAGACTCCTCATGCTCAAAATCTTTCCCCCTTTCCGGTGGAGCTCCTAGAAGATTGACACTTGAATCATTAGCCACAATTGGTTGTTGTACAGTAACTTTGAACTCTAGAGAAGCTTGGAAAGGTCCAGCTTCCGCATCAACTACGACATCTTTACTAAAGCTCAATTGATTAGTGTCAACATCAACCAACTTGTAAGCTTTATGACTATTGTCGTACCCTGTGATCATCAATTTCTTGCTCTTAGGATCTAACTTGGTTCTTTTTTCATCTAGAATCCAGGCATCAACAATAGAAACAAAGATCTTAAGATCACTAACTCTGGGCTTCCTCCTAGACCATGCATCCTCTAGGGTCTTTTGCTTCACCACCATYGTTGGAGATCTATTCAGCAAGTATATTGCTATGAATACTTCCTAGCCCAAAACCTATTGGGAACACACCTATTCTCCATCATACACCCAGCCATCTTTATGCTAGTGCGGTTCTACCTCTCAACCACTCCAGTCTRTTGTGGAGTGTAGGGTGTAGAAAATTGTCTTTTGATCCCATGTTTAGCACAAAAGTTATTGAATTCTTTTGAATAGAATTCCCTACCATTATCAAACCTAAGAGTGGTAACATGACAACCTGACTCTTTTTCTACTAATGCTTGAAACTTTTGTAATTCATTAAACACTTCAGATTTCAATTTCAGAAAATACACCACATTTTCCTACTATACTCATCAACCAAAAAAAAGGAAATATGCAGCACCAGTAATGGTGTAGTGTTCATTGATCCACAAACGTCTGCATGAACCAGCTGAAGGACTTTGTTTTCTCTCCAAGCTTTTCCTCCTCAAATGGCAGTCTGTGTTGCTTCCCTGCCTAGCAAGCTCCACATACACCTTGTATTTGTTGTTGGATATCAAGAAATCCATCTACCAGATTCTCTTGATCCAATTGAGAGAGGTAAGCCAACTTAAGATGCCCATATTGTTGATGCCAAAGTGTATTGATGTTTGATGCACTCTTGGCTAGCATGCAATCTTAACAATGCATGGTCCTCCACACCAAGAGCAATAGTCTTCTTGATCTCCATGTCAACTATGTAGCATTTGTGATTGCTAAAGTTGGCATCTTGCTAGGAGCAGTGTCTCATAATCTGACTAATTGAGAGTAGAATAAGCTCCACGCCTAGCACATAGTACACATTAAGGAAAATTGACATTTTCCCTCCAAAGGAAATTTGCATATTCATTTTACAACTACTGTGTACTATTCTCCACCATCGAAGATCATTGAATCCTTGGAGGAACAAGCAATGTACTCTGTGAACCAATCTATGTACCTAAATCTATGCACCTGAATCTATGTACCAAGTAGATGACCCAAGTTGCTCTACTTGCTTCTTGGCCATGAATGCATAGAAGGTCGATTCCTTCTCCTCTATATGCTTTATGACATGACGCTTATGTTGAAGCCCTCCCATATCGGTTTTCTGATGAGCCAACCTCTTTCTACAGTGCTTCTTCATATGGCCCACCTTGCCACAGTAGTGACATGTGATGTTCTTCAAAATCTTGGTTGCATCTTAACCACTGCCTTGACATTTCTTCTTTGCCTTTGACATTGGTTGCAAAGGTCTATTTTGAACCCTCTGTCTCACTATTGCTGCCAAATTGTTTTTCCATTTGTCCTGCTGTAAGAACTTATTGTGCAACTCATCAAATTTCAGGTCAACATTAGTAGAGATGATGTTCAGGATCTCAATAAAGTGCTCATAAGCATGTGGTAAGCTTTTCAACATGATCACCACCACGTCCTCCTCTTCCATCTTCCAACCATTGGCGAACAACTATTCTTTGATATCCTTGATCTTGAGTAAGTGTTCCAAAAATGATGCACTCTCATCCATTGTGATTAAAAACAGCATGTTCTTTAGGAAGAAGACTCTACCCTTGTCCAAAGTCTTATGCAACTCTCACAAATGCTTCCAAATCCCTCTTGAAGCTTTCCCTGTCTAGATCTCAGGAAGCATTCCATCTATCACAAACAACTTAAGTAACATTACTACTTCTCTATCTCACTCATCAAAATTGTCCTACTCTCTACCCGCAACTTGTGGTTGGGTATCTTTACTTAGGATGATAGTAGCCAAGCTCCTGTACTCAAATATGGCCTATAGGTTGCTACCACATATTGTAGTTCTTACCAGAGAATCTGTGGTTGCCTTCCAACATGATGTTGGATAAAGATGCCATTGGTACAAGTCAAAAATGCAGAAATAGACATTGAAACATAGTAAAATGCCAAAAATACCTATTCTTCACTCCCTCAATCTGTAATCCTAGAATAAGAACAACTATATATGGGCTCTGAACAGCTGTAGTAGCCATGTATCACAAAGATTTTTGAAAAAACTGCCCTCAAACAGTACCAAAACATACAGATTTTGAGAAATCTACTCTCAAACAGCCCAAAAAACCTACAGATTTTGATATATCTGCTCAAAATCAGCAGCAACACACACGTGAAATAGAGATTTCTGACCAACCTGCCCCAATATCAATAACAAAAACACTCAGAAATCTGTCAATTCCTCATTGAATCTGCTGGAAATCACTAAACCAGCAACCAAAACTTCCAGATCTGCAACTCTGAGCAGCAATACAGTGTCAAAATGATTCCAATTTGTTCGTATCATCAATAAAACTGAGAAATTTCATGGATTGATTGTTTGCACAAACCATACAGATCAATTTCAGCCTGCAAAACTCTCTGGCAGCGTCCAATTCAGGCCCGTACAATGAAATTTGACTGTACAGCCTCTCGATCCAGTCCATACACTCAATTTGTGTCTAGCAGCTTGAATTTCTGAATCCATACAGTCAGGCGGCTCCCCGACTGCAGGTGAAAATCTTTTCCATATAGTTTGTAACTTTGTACGCTGGAAGCTCAAATTTTGGCAGTTGTACGATCTATTCCGGACGTGTACAGCCGATGACTCATCTCTATAGTCAAATTTCATTTGGCAACTCACACATGCAGGCCAATTCTCACTTGGCAGCAGAGACTTGATGGCCGTGTCCAGCGAAGTCATGCAACTTTCCTTCCCAAAAAAAAATTTCTTTTGGAACCACGATCTGCAAGGCTCCACTTAGAAAAAAAATTGGCTTTGCTTCAATCAAATCATTAGCTGGTTTTAATGAAACCCTTTTGGTTCTTAGATGTGCTACGTGTTGAGAAATGTAGAAATGAAAAAACCTCGGAAATGGTCAAAGGCCTCAAATTGAAAACACAGGTTTATCTCGATTTGGAAAGCCCTGGTAGAACATAAGAAAGCTTGCTTTGCATTGTCTTTGGTTTATGATGCTTCAGCCTTAGGCAAAAATTTTGTCTATCTAGGTCTCCATGTGTTTTTATGTGGCACCCATGAGATCACCAAGCATACCTTTTGGTTTTGTAAAAGGGTTCAAATTGAATGGACATGGGCTGAGTCAGCGCATGGTCCCTTCACCCCTTCCCCAATTAACTACAAGTATGGCCTTTAGGATACGATAAACTATGAAACATCAACTTTTCCAAAACTTGGCTCGTGATTTGGGTTGAAAATTTTCTCTACTTGTGCAAATGTCAAAATGACATTGTCTTTGATAATCAAACTACTAATACAGATTTTTCTTGAACGAACAAGATTTATGGTCATTACCAATTTGTCCTTGTAGATCCACTACCAGGCAGAGCAGGTGGCCATGAGGGCTGACCACCTAAGGCAGTTTGCTAGCACAATGGTGCAATCAGTGTTTTTAGACTCAGCCCGAGTCGATATAAACGCGCCCAACCGGCCGGTCTGATAGCTGGCCGATTCAAACCGGCCTTCAAATCGGTTTGGTAACGAACCAGCCGAGTCGAAGAACAGCTCGGCCAGTTCGGTGCCAAACCAGTACAACCGGCCAAGTCCATGCCTACTCGGCCAGTTCGATTCAGAATTCTCAGCAATGCTTTCTTTCTCCTAAAGTAAGCCCAGGCCCCAAACCTTGCAAAAGTACTCAGAAATCAAACCCAAACCCTAACAAAACTGGTATATGATAAAGTGATGCTTAATTTAATGGGTTGGTCACTTCATCAATGAAGCCATCGCTCTGTCTATAAGCAGGTCTGAGTCTTGAGATCACATATATACCAAGAATTGCAAGAACTATGTGCTATGGAATCATTCCATATGTGCTGAATGAAACCTTCAAGAATGGTAACCAAAGCAACCAGATTATAACAAATCCTTCCATAACCCTCATTTGTTTAATTAGTGGAAGAAATGTATGCCATGTGTGATAAGCTTGAAACCAGTAAGCAGCTACAGCATTATACTTCCACCAAGAAACATTACACTAGATTTACTTGAGTGAGTTGATTACTAATTAAGTCAGGGTTAGTGCCAATCTCATGTGTGTGATCAAAAGAATGACTAAAGGCGCTATGAAGCAGGTCGAACTGCCAATAAAACTAACTAGAAGAAATCGATCTACACAATAAATTCAAGAAGTGGAATATTTGACAATGTGTGAGCTCAGAAATATTGAGTGAAGTGATCTACCCTGAAAATGAAACTTGGACAAACCCTAGATCACTTTTAAATCTGAAAAAAAAGGGAAAATTTAGAGATGATTGAAAAATAAATGATGGAGATGACCCTTACCATTGGGATATGGAGTCTTGAGGATTCTCAGCAATGCTTTCTTTCTCCTAGATGAGCAAACTTGGCATATTTTGTCTCTAATGGTTTGGAATCGTGGTTCGAAAGCTTTAAAATAATTATTTTCATTAAAATTTAATTATTTAATGTATTTTTTAGTGAACTGAGTCATTGAAATCAAATCGATCGAGTCAATCCGAGTGAGAGTCAATGTCCAAGTTGATAGGTGACCAAGTCGATGTCTGAGTCTGAGTTTAAAAACTATGGGTGCAATGCATCTAGCTCAATTAGCAAAGAGGCACCAAAGGCCTCCTCCAAAGTCCAGACACTCTAAGTAACAATAGTGAGATTCATCCCAGTAGCTTAGAGACCAAACAAGTAACCAAGGCAGATAAGAGAGAAGACACAAATGGTCAAGGCAACACACTGCAATAACAAGGGCTCTCCCCCATGTGATGACAAGTTTTCTATTGTATCTCTTATGATTTTTTATACTAAGTACCCTTTGCTAAAAGCTATGGAGGAATGGACCATGGATGTCTGTAATGCTAAGTCACTTGGTTCGAGTTCGTGTTGGAGTTAGATGACCATGAAGTTTCACAAAAATTCAGGAGTGCAAAATTGTTATAGCCTTAATTTCCACCCTACATGGCCAAAAGGAAATCTAGCATAAGATGAAAGCCAAGACACAACTCCAGCTTAGGATTTGGGTCACTTTTGAAGGGCGTTGCTTGTCATACAAGGACAACAAGCGACGCGTCATTGGTCATCTATAGTAAAACCAACGACAACCTCTGCAACCTTCTAGACTCGCGGAGTTTCGAAGAGGCAAGCGAGGGATGAGTTGGTTCTTCATGGCATTAGCCTTGGTGTTGATGTTTGGACAACATCGACAAGACATTCTCCCCGATTAATAATTAATAATATAATTATTAATAATATTGATATATATATATAATGATAATAATATTAATAAATAGTTATTATAATTATTAGAGACGCATCCTTTCATGGATGGTCACCATATGTGCCTTTAGGTTCTCTATATATTTGGCACATTCATCATCGTAATAAATCATCTCATGTGAATATATTACATCATCTCATATACAATACTATATCATATCATCTCATATAAAAATTCAACATGGTATCAGAGCGCGACTGGGCTTGCTCCCTCATAGGAGGGCCCGAGAAAATGAGAGTAGAGTAAAGTGTTGGGAGTGTTAAATTTATGGGGTTGTTACAATCTCTATGTACAACATATTTACTTTTTACTCCTAC
>JASDQU011309950.1:12325-23247 GCA_032191745.1 Picea mariana
AGTGGGTTAACCCTAAAATAAGGAAAGTGGGCAAAGTGACCTAGAAGATGTTTTTATGGAAGCTACTTGGAGAGTATAAATAATAGGAAATGCTCTCTCATTTAAGACACACTTGACAATATTGAATACCTATAGGTGTCTAAGGTAACCAAAGGATATCTTATCCGAATTTCTAAGGAAAGTGAAGAAAAGAAGGTCAGAATTCAAGGAAGGATAAATTCTTTTGATGATGTTTTCTAAGGTATGTTTTTTTCAAGTCATCTCACCATTTTCGAAATAACTTTTTTTCTAGAATGATTCAGACCTTGAAATTGCTATTCCATTGAGGAAACATATCCAAGTATCTGTGGTAAAAAATTCATCTTGTGGGTCATAGTTGATGAGTACTTGACACATGATTGGTACATACTTGGTACATGGTTGTTTACACTAGTTTATGGTACATGTTGATTATAGATTGTTTGGTACAGGTTGGTGCATGGTTGATGCACTTGTTTATGGTACAGGTTGATTATAGTTTGATGTATAGGTTGATGCATGGTTGATGCATGGATCAGGTTATAGGTACAATTTATTTGGCGCAGGTTGATTGGTACAGGTTTACAGCAGTATATCTCACAGTGATAGTGTGACAGTGGTTCCATCATTCTACTTATACGTCAGGGTGGTTGGATGGGGCAAGGATAGGTGGTTGTAGATACCTTCTGGTTGTAGCTAGAGAACATAGGGGGTTGTAGCCTCCTTCTGGTTGTAGCCAGAGAATTGGGGAGTTGGAGCTTGATGCAGGAGCATCATAGCAGCAAGTGAGCGTGAAGGCGGAAGACAACTGGGATGAACGCCATCACATTTTGGCACATGTCAAAAATGTTTTGAAATGTTTTTGAAAGTTTGAATGCACAGAAATTAATGAAATAGTTAAGAAGGCGTACTTCCATATTGTAAACAGATCTTGAGCGATCCCCTCTCATCTGTAGGATGTAGAGGCATTTATGCCCAGTTAATGAAAGTAGGTAGATTTAAATTCTAGATTAGACAGTTTTAGGAGCTGGAGGGAAAATGACTATAGACACCTTCATCTTTTTATCATTGTATCAATCAGAGATTGTATGATTAAGCACATTAGCATAGAGGAGAAGTAGGGAGTGGTAGAGAAGAACCCATGTACAGAAGTTCTGAATTAATATATGAAGCCTTGATTCAGACTCATGGTGTTATGATGTTTTATGTTTCTACATGCTGAATAGTTTGCTTTTGTGGTTATATTCTCTCTATTTTTCATTTACTATTGTGTTTATGGTGAATGTATGATTCCATGATAAGTGTTTGAAGTATGAGAGAGTGAGAGATTGAGTTTTACTTGTTTCTCTTCCTGAGTAAGAGTTCCTACAAGGAGTGCAGTGAAACGTCCGCAAGGAGTGCATTGACAGGTGTTCAGAGTTTATATCTGAAAGCTCAGGAGGAATACCGTTGTTCTCAATTCCGTAGAAGTGTAGGAAAAGCACAGAAGCCATGCAAGGTGTGCACAGGTTGGTCGAGATCTTAGAACTTATTAACTAAAGTTGAGAAATCGAAGGATTGTTGTTGCCGAGAAAGTGCACAGAGTCGGGAATTCAAATACTTAGAAGTATTTGATGGATTTCCGCAAGGAGTGCGTGCAGAAGTCTTCTGAAGACTTGAAGTTGCAAGGAAGCTCAAGAGGAGTAGTTTTTTCGAAAAAATTCAAAGAAAGTTCAGGAAGGTGGATCCCTTCGAAGTATTCAAGGGGAGAAATTGGACGGTCGAAATTCTCCGAGGAGAACTCTCGAAACAACGAGGATCATAGGATCTATAGAAACTACAAGGTGGATAAGGGCCGACAAACCCATCCCTTTGGTATCTAGAATCAATGTGGGTCGTTGGTTTTGACCTTTTGGGGCCATCAGATCATTTCGGGGATTCAGGGTGCGGGAGTCCGAAGTGTAAGCCAAAATCCTTGGCTGATCAAATTTTTGAAACACGAAAGGAGTTTTCATGTGTGAAGACAAAGAATGACAAGTTTGGATTTTTCGAAACTTCGAAGTTCGGGGTTTCGAAAGTCTTGAGGATAAATGATCGGGACTCAGTAGGGAGGAAAGTCCGAAATCAGAAGTTGTGGCAGGATATTGTCAGCATTTCAGGAATCGGGTCTTCGACATTCCCGTTGACAAGGGGCAGAACACTCTACCTCAGAAGTACCGAAATCGCGAAACGCGAAGAAAATTGAGGAAGTGTGTTCTGGAATTTTGGCAAATTGGGGTTCGGGAATTCGGGGGTTGTAGTGACATAAGGTTAGGGTCAAGAGTTTCGAACTCCCGATACCCAGAAGTCCGAAATAAAAAGGGGGTTGTTGAAAGGTGGTCCAAGTTCCGAAAAATCGAAAAATGTGATAGGTGGTAGGAGTCCACGTCAGGAGTATAGCACAGCTCGAGAGGACAGTTGGAAAGTCAGGAAACCTCGCAACAAGGTTCACAAATTCTCGAGAAAGGAGACCATTTCATCATTTCAGAGATTCAGGTTCTAGAAGGTATAGGAGACAGAGAGTTCGAGAACAAGCCTTACGAACTCTTGGTTCGCGAAATCACGCTAGTTATTGGATCAAGGGGGAGAACCACAACCGTTGATCTCTTTGGAAGTGGAACATTAGTATTTCGGTAATTTGGATTTCGGGACTCTGGGAGTCGAGAGGTAGAGTTGCATGTCATCGCAATTCCCGAAATTGTGAAGAGCGAAAATCCAAAATATGTGGTAAGAAGGGTCCAGAATTTGGTTATTTCAGGTTTCGGATGTTGAAGAGGCTAGGCGCTCGACCACGGGATTTCCGAAATCGTGAAATCCGGTATCCCAAAAAGAAAAAGGGAAAAGTCCCAATGTTAGTCGGGGTTTGATCCTGGAGTTCATGCCGGTGAATGATCACGCAGGCATAACTCAGGAGGGGATGTGAATTTTACTCAGATAGGGTGAGTGAATAGTTTCCCGAGAAGAATTAAAAGAGTCAGTCAATCTCTAAGAGGGTCGAAGTTGAAAGATTTTGTGCGGACTCCGATCTGAGGGTTTGGGGTCTGGGTCAGTTGTGGTATCAGAGCATAGAAAGATTTCTTTGCTTTCTGTAGCAGGGAAAAGAGGAATTTTGTAGCCATGTCGCCGAGAAGAAGAGACAGGAAAATACCTGATCCACCAGAGGAAAGGGAAATGCCAAGAAGAAGAGACAAGAAATTACCTAATCTGGCAAGGGAAAGAGAGATGCATGAATTGCATGCTAGGCTTGATGCCATGGAAACAACATAGAGGCGCATAGTCGGTGTTGGGGATATCAGCGAATCTGAAAGTGAAAATGAAGTTGGAAACAAAGAAGTTGTAGCAAAAGATGCAGCAGATGAACGCCTATTCAGGGTTGTTGCAAGGATAGGTGCTAGAGAAAAAATGGACATTCCAGTATATGAAGGAAACCTAGATGTTGAAGAGCTTCTAGACTAGATTAGAGCTCTGGATAAGTATTTTGACTATGAAGATGTCGAGGAAGACAAGAAGGTCAAACATGTTGTCACAAGACTTAAAGGACATGCAACATTGTGGTGGGATGAACTACAAGCTGACAGACACTGCAAAGGCAAGCAAAAAATCAAGAGTTGGGATAGAATGGTTACAAAGATGAAGGCAAAATTCATACCAAAAGATTACCAAATTACTCTATTTTGGAAAATGCAGAATTTGAGACAGAAGTTGGGTTCAGTGAAAGAGTACACTGAGGAGTTCTACAAGATAAACATCAGAGCAGGTCATCGGGAGAGCAATGATGAAAAGGTTTCCAGGTACATGAATGGTCTACGATATGACATTCAGGATGAGATGAACATGATGAGCCTTCAGAATGTGGAGGATTCTTATCAAATGGCTCTGAAAGTTGAAGAGAAGCTGAGCCGAAAACAAGGTCAGAGAGGCCGAGGCAGAAGTCAAGCTAGAGGCAAAAAAAATTTCCCAAGACAGGAATCAGAAACCTAAAGAAGAGTAGAAGAAACCTCAAACTCAAACTGAGAGAGGTGGAGGCTCACAGAGAGGACAGTATGCTGATAGAAATACTTTTCCTCGAACCAGAGGAAGAGGAAGAGGCAGAGGTGGAGAAATAAAATGTTTTACTTGCGGGAAAAATGGACATAAATCTTATGAATGTCCAGAGAGAAAGAAAGAAGGAGGTGAGACTCACATTGCCGAAGCACAAAGACAAAATGTTGAAGCAGAAGATGCTGAAGGAAGAAGATCACTGATGATGAGAAAAGTTCTCTTAACACCAGAAAAAGAGGCAGAGAACCCAGCCCAAAGGAACAGAATTTTTTGGACTGCTTGAAAACAAAATATAGGGTATGCAAAGTCATCGTGGATAGTGGTAGCACAGACAATCTTGTTTCTATAGAGATGGTAGAAAAGCTGGAGCTGGAGACTATTGTACATCCAAGCCCATATAGAGTTTCGTGGTTACAAAAAGGACATCAAATAAATGTCACTAAACAATGTTAAGTTGAATTTAAAATAGGGGGATATAAGGATGAAATACTATGTGATGTCATTCCCATGGATGTTTGTCATCTATTGTTGGGTAGACTGTGGCAATATGACAAGAATGTGATTCATGATGGGAGAAAGAACACATACACCCTGAAGAAGAATGGGAGAACTCACATGTTGTTTCCGATTAAGGATAAAGAAGTGAAGCCAGAGGTAAGCAACACTGTACTTCTCATGAGTGGGAGGGAACTTCTTAAGGAGGTTAAGAAGAAGGAAGATACACAATTCATTGTGGTCAGGAAGCCTAGAATTGTTTTAACCATTACAAGAGTGGATGATTTATCGAAGTAAATCCAAGAGTTGCTGGAAGAGTTTGTTGATATAGTAGTGGACGAACTACCTCATTCGTTGTCGCCGATCAAAAGTATAAGTCATCACATTGATTTTATACTTGGAGATAGTTTACCAAACAAAGCCACGTATAGGTTTATGCCATAGGAGAATGAAGAATTCAAGAGGTAGGTCCAGGATTTAATAGACAAGGGATTGGTTAGAGAAAGCTTGAGTCCATGCGTTGTTCCAACAGTGCTCAGCCCAAAGAAAGATGGAGGATGGAGAATGTGTACAGGCTCAAGAGCGATCAATAAGATTACCATCAGATACAGATTTCCATTTCCAAGGATGGATGATTTGATGGACTGCTTGAGTGGAGCAAAATATTTTTCAAAGATTGATTTGAAAAGAGGCTATCATCAAATTTGGATGAGAGAAGGTGATGAATGGAAGACAACATTCAAGACGAATGAAGGGTTGTATGAATGGCTTGTTATGCCATTTGGCTTAACAAATGCACCTAGTACTTTCATGAGGTTGATGAACGAAGTCTTGAAGGAGTTTATAGGGAAATTCTTCATTGTATATCTTGACGATATACTGATTTTCAGTAGAACAAAAATAGAGCACTTGAAGCATTTGGCTACAGTAATGAAGAGATTACAGCAAGAGAAGTTGTTGATAAATATGAAGAAATCATCATTCATGAAGACAGAGCTCATTTATTTTGGGTTTGTTATCTCTATAGATAAGTTGAAAATGGATCCAGATAAAGTGGAGGTGATTAAGAATTGGCCATCGCCGAAGAGTATATTTGAAGTTAGAATCTTTCATGGATCAGCTAGTTTCTACAGGAAATTTATCAGAAATTTCAGTGGAATTAGCGCACCGATGATGGACACGATGAAGAAAAGACATAAATCTTTTCACTGGACACAAGAAGCAAAAAAAAGTTTCAATTTGTTGAAAAGGAAGATTACTGAACAACCAATTTTGGTGTTTCCAGATTTCAACAAGACGTTTCAGGTCAAATGTGACGCTAGCCGATTTGCAATAGGAGCGGTTTTGAGCCAAGATGACAGACTGATCGCATACTTTAGTGAGAAAGTGAATGAATCGAAAGTGAAGTACTCCACATATGACAAGGAATTTTATGTGGTCATATAGGCACTGAAGAAGTGGAGGCACTATTTGGTTCCTAAAGAGTTTGTTTTATACAGTGATAATCATGCCTTAAAATTCGTAACTCAATAGGAGAAGTTGAACCAAAGACATGTTAAATGGGTCAAATACATGCAGAATTTTACTTTTGTAATTACACATATTTATGGAACTGCTAACAAAGTTGTTGATGCTTTGAGCAAGAAATGTTTGCTTATGCAGGAGTTCAGAGTCAAAACATTGGGTTTTGATAACCTCAAGGACATGTACAGAGATGATCCAGATTTCAAAGAGGCGTATGAGGCATCTGAGAATCCAATTCATAGGTAAAAAAGTCAATGGACTGAATATATGATCCAGGATGGATTATTATTCAGAGGCAATCAACTGTGTATTCCAAAATGCTCCATGAGGGAGAATCTATTGAAAGAAAAACATAGTGGAGGATTGGTCGGACATTTTGGTCATGATAAAACATTCTCGAAATTAAATAGCTCATATTTTTGTCCAAGGATGAGGACCGATGTCAAAATATTTGTGGACAGATGCAGGATTTGTCAACACTCAAAAGGGAAAAGGCAGAACACAAGGTTATACCAGCCATTACCCATACCTGAGAGGTCGTGGGATGCAGTGATCATGGATTTTATATTGGGGCTGCCAAGGACACAAAGAGGATTTAGTTCAATCTTTGTGGTGGTAGATAGATTTCAAAGATGGCACATTTTATACCATGTCAGAAAACCAGTGATGCAACTCATATTGCGAACCTGTTTTTCAAAGAAGTCGCCAGACTTCACGGCTTACCAAGAAGTATAGTTTCAGATCAAGACACCAAGTTCGTAGGACATTTCTGGAGGACTTTATGGAAGAAGCTGGGAACAAATTTGTCATTTATCTCAACTTATCATCTCCAGATGGATGGAAAAACATAAGTTGTAAACAGGAGCTTGGGATATTTGCTAAGGATCCTAGTGACTGAACACCATAGCCAGTGGGATCACATTCTTCCACAGGTGGAATTTTCTTACAATGATTCACACAACAGAAGCATAGGGCATAGTCCATTTCAGATTTTTTATGGAATGCAGCCAAGAGGAGTTTCTGAATTGAAATATTCAGAACAAAATGAAACTAGAAGTTCTAGTGCAGAGGATTTTGCAGAGGAAATGAAATAACTTCACAGCCAAGTGAAGGAGCGATTGTAGAATTCAAATCAAGAGTACAAGTGCAGAGAAGATCAACATAAGTGAGAACTTTAGTTTGAAGTTGGCTATCTGATTCTTGCACACCTAAGAAAGGAAAGGTTCCCAAGGGGAACATATAACAAACTAAAAATGAAGAAGATCGGACCATGCAAGATCATAAGAAAATTTGGAGCAAATGCATATGAGATTGAATTACCCGATGGGATTGAAATTTCACCAATATTCAACATCTTGGATTTGTACCCTTATAGAGATGAAGAAGACAGTGAACAGATAGAAGTTCAGTGGACCAAACAAATGCCTGTAGCTGAAAAGCCACAGATGGAAAGTATACTTGACAAGAGAGTCAGCAAGAGGACCAGGAGAAAAGAGTATTTTGAATACTTGGTCAAATGGAAGGGACATCCAGTTGAAGATGCCAGCTAGGAGAATGAAGAAAAAATTCAGAGGCATGGAAAGACTGTGCAAGATCTCATGAACAGGAGTCCATGAAAATTTTCAAGCAAGGGGGTATGATGCAAGAGCATCATAGTAGCAAGTGAGCGCGAAGGCGGAAGACAGCTGGGATGAACGCCATCACATTTTGGCACATGTCAAAAACGTTTTGAAATGTTTTTGAAATTTTGAATGCAAAAACATTAATGAAATAGTTAAGAAGGCATACTTCCATATTGTAAACAAATCTTGAGCAATCCTCTTTCATCTGTAGGATGTAGAGGAATTTATGCCCAGTTAATGAAAGTAGGTAGATTTAAATTCTAGATTAGACAGTTTTAGGAACTGGAGGGAAAACGACTATAGACACCCTCATATTTTTATCATTGTATCAATGAGAGATTGTATGATTAAGAACATTATCATAGAGGAGAAGCAGGGAGTGGTAGAGAAGAACCCATGTACAGAAGTTCTGAATTAATATATGAAGCCTTGATTCAGACTCATGGTGTTATGATGTTTTATGTTTCTACATGCTGAATAGTTTTCTTTTGTGGTTATATTCTCTCTGTTTTTCATTTACTATTGTGTTTATGGTGAATGTATGATTCCATGATAAGTGTTTGAAGTCTGAGAGAGTGAGAGAATGAGTTTCAAATGTTTCTCTTCCTGAGTAAGAGTTCCTGCAAGGAGTGCAGTGAAACGTCCGCAAGGAGAGTGTTGACAGGTGTTCAGAGTTTATCTTTGAAAGCTCAAGAGGGATACCGTTGTTCTCAATTCTTTAGAAGTGCAGGCAAAGCACAGAAGCCATGCAAGGTGTGCACAGGCTAGTCGAGATATTAGAACTTATTAACTAAAGTTAAGAAATCGAAGGACTGTCATTGCAGAGAAAGTGCACAGAGTTGGGAATTCAAATACTTAGAAGTATTTGACGGATTTCTACAAGGAGTGCATGCAGAAGTCTTCTGAATACTTGAAGTCACAAGGAATCTTAGGAAGAGTAGTGTTTTCGAAAACATTCAAAGAAAGTTCAGGAAATTGAGGAAGTGCGTTCCGGCATTTCGGCAAATTAGGGTTCGGGAATTCAGGGGTCATAGTGACATAAGGTTAGGGTCGAGAGTTTCAAACTCTCGGTACCCGGAAGTCTGAAATAAAAAGGGGGTTGTTGAAAGGTGGTCCAAGTTCCAAAAAATTGGAAAAAGCGACAGGTGGTAGGAGTCCACATCAGGAGTATAGCACAGCTCGAGAGGACAGTTGGAAAGTCAGGAAACCTCGCGACAGGGTTCACGAAGTCTCGGGAAAGGAGACCATTTTGGCATTTTGAAGATTCAGGTTCTAGAAGGTATAGGAGACAGAGAGTTCGAGAACAAGCCTTATGAACTCCCGGTTCACGGAATCGTGCTAACCATTGGATCAAGGGGGAGAACCAAAACTGTTGATCTCTTTGGAAGTGGAACATTAGTATTTTGGTAATTCAGGTTTCGAGACTCCGGGAGTCGAGAGGTAGAGTTGCACATCATCGCAATTCCTAAAATCGCGAAGAGAGAAAAGTTGAAATCTGTGGTAAGAAGGTTCCATCATTTGGTTATTTTGGGTTTCGGAGGTTGAACAGGCTAGGCGCTCGACCACGGGATTTTCGAAATCACAAAATCCAGTATCCCGAAAAGAAAAAGGGAAAAGTCTCAATGTCAGTCGGGGTTTGATCGTGGAGTTCATGCCAGTGAATGATCACGCGGGCATAACTCGGGAGGGCCTGTGAATTTTACTCAAATAGGGTGAGTGAATAGTTTCCCGAGAAGAATTAAAAGAGTCAATCAGACTCTAAGAGGGCCAAAGTTGAAAGATCCTGTGCGGACTCTGATCTGAGGGTTTGGGGTATGCATCAGAGCTTCCCTCAGTTGTAGCCTGAGAAACTAGGTGGTTGGAGCCTCTTTCCAGTTGCAGCTGGAAAACAAAGGAAGTTGGTGCTTCCAATGAATGTAATCCTTCAAGACATACAAGATAAATCATTATGTGTTTTTCTCTCTCTTTGGGTTTCCACATAAAACATTGGTGTACTGTGTATGTGTATGATTGTTCATTTGTTCATTGCTTATTTACTCTGCATTTATTGGATGATAATGATATATTGATATAACACTTGTATTATATGGTTAAAAAAGATTAAATTGCTCTATTATTGATTCACCCCCCCTCTCAGTAATCCAACAATTGGTATCAGAGTAGGTTCCTTCAGGAAACAGTTTAACCATTGGAAGGAGATCATGGATTATTCTGAGAATGGAGTACCAATGTTTAATGGTCAGAATGGTTTTAAGTATGAGATGTGGAGAATAAGGACGAAATTACTTTTACAGGCACAAGGACATTATATTTGGCTATCAGTTGTTATAGGATATGATAGTTCAAGAAGGGAAAAGACTGCATCCAAGAAGGAATTGAGGAAGAATAACAAAATAGCAATGCATTTCATCTGGGAAGGATTACCTAATCCAGTAAGATAAAAGGTTTGTAAATGTTCATCAACAAAAGAACTTTGGGATAAGTTACATGACATATATTATTCACCCATCACAAATTCAGAAAATGTCAAAGAAGATGCAAATACAAATAAAAAAGAATTATGTTCACCATGTCAAGCAGATTCAGAAGATGAAGAGTACATAATCACCAGAGGTATGTTTTTTTTTTTTAATTATGAAAAATTTGGACATATTGAAATAGAATGCCATGAAGGAAATGAGATAGGAAAACTAATTGAAAAGGAAGGTAATTATAAAGAAGAATTGATTAGTTATTTAGATGAACTAAGAGAAGAAAACAATTCATTGAAGAAAGAATTGATGAAACAAAAGGAAAGTGTTCACATTTTTGAAGAATCTCAATAGGTCATCGAGAACTTAAGAACTCAGTTAGAAGAAGCCGAAAATATCGAAGAAAATCTTGAATATGAAAAGCAGTGTTTGGAAACCAACATAGCAACATAGAAGGAAGAAGCAGAAATGAGAGAGAAGATATTGACAGATCATCTTAAGGAAAGAACTAACGATCTAAACCAGCTTGAGGCAAAGTTTTTTCAAGAAGAGAAAGGACTTGAAGAAGCGAAAAGAACAGAAGAAGACATGAAGTCTCAGATAATGAAGAAAGAAGAAGAGGTTGAGAAGCTTGAAGAAGAAGTTGTCACATTGAGAAGTAAAATCGTCAAGCTCAACAAGAACGTTGAAGAGACAGAAAGATCCACATCAGTTATAGAGAATGAAGAGAAGC
>JASDQU011309951.1:19108-31874 GCA_032191745.1 Picea mariana
CCTCCTTTGACCGAATCCCACAACACACTCAAATCCTTCAATGGATCTGGTTTCAATCCCTACGGTGTCCTTCCATCGTTTCCCATCATGTTAGAAGGAAAAATGGTCCAAGTCGAAGTGGAAATCTTTGACGCTCCTCTTGATTACAACCTTCTGTTTGGTCATAGCTGGATTGACTCCATGCGTGCAGTTGTGTCGACTATTTTCCGTGTTGTTCATTTCAAACATCAAGGAAAAGTCATTACCATCGACCAATTGGCCTTATTTCACTCTGATACATGTACCGACAATGTACCGTTCATTTCCAAAACTCCTCCTGGATATGAGAACGTCAGGGTGGGTCTTCTCAAAGATTCCTCTTTGATGGGCACTTTCCCCATTCCACGACCCAATATTCTGCATTCGTATGTCGCTTCGATAAACATGATATCCACCTCTATTCATGACACCCATGCGTCTCATGACCCATGGATGGTCCCCAACCCAAGCGATCATCTTCGCTATGGTGACGAAATTCTTTTAAGTCCAGTTGAATCCGCTTATCAAGCCATTCAATCGGCAACCCTTACTATCCCTTCTCTTGATGATTCATCTCCAGATCCTTTTTGCGTTATATTTCCCATGAACGAGATGATTATGTCTATCATGTCCATGGAAGACATCCCCTGGGATGATGGACATCATCATTCCATTCTCTTCCTGGAACAACACACTGTCAAGAGTTACCAATGGCTCTCAACCCCCTCGACCGTTGTCGTCATTTCTACCATTCTCGAGTCTACACACGATGTTCTTTACAAAGGGAAATTAAGCAATATCTCACCCATGATTCCCCTCGACATATCCATCAAACCTAGAATTGTCGAAAATGTGCATATCAGAGCTTCCTATTCCCATGACAAAGTTGTCAACTATAAGTCTCTTTTCCAAGAATTTTGTGACGTGTTCGCCTGGAGCTATGAAGAAATGCCAGGTATTGACCCCACTATTGTCATACATGATATTAAGACATACTTGGATGCCAAACCCATGTGACAACGCCTTCATCCAGTCCACCCACGTAAAGCAGCCACTATCAAGCTTGAAGTTGAAAAACTTATCAAAGTTGGCTTTATTTACCTTGTGGCCCTAACTAACTGGGTTTCCAATCTTGTTCCAATTGACAAAAAATAAGGCACCATCCGCGTGTGTGTTGATTATAGGGACATTAACAAAGATTGTCCTAAAGGCAACTTTCCTACCCCCTTTATCGACCAGATCGTCGACGACTGTGCCGGAAGAGAAATATTTTCCCTGATGGATGGTTTCTCTGGATATAATCAAATCAATATTGTTCCTATATACCAATACAAGACTGCCTTTATTTGTCCTTGGGGCACGTTTTCTTACTGGAAACTTCCATTCGGTTTTAAAAATGCCAGTGCAACTTTTCAACATGCCATGTCTTACACTTTCCACGATATCAAGCATATTGTGCAACCATATCTCGATGACTTACCTACTCATTCCATACGTCGGGATGATCATCCTATACACCTCCGCGCCATTTTCCTACGCTGTCTGTTTTACCATATACGCTTGAATCCCCATAAATGTGTTTTCTGCGTAGAATCCGGTCGACTTCTAGGCTTTATTGTTTCACATCAAGGGATCCAGGTTGATCCTTTGAAGGTCGAGGTAATTCTCAATCTTCCTCCCCCTTCCTCACTTCGCCAGTTACAAAGTTTACAAGGGAAGGAAAAATTTCTTCGTTGTTTCATCCCAAACTACACTGAGCTAACTCTTGGATTTACGTGACTGCTCAAGAAAGGGTCTGAGTTCGTGTGGGACACCACTACCAACAAAGATTTTGAAGCTTTGAAACTGTCTTTGATAGGTGTCTTGCTACTCTTCCCACCTGATTACTGTTGTGATTATTTCCTCTACCTCGCAGCCTCGGACCTTACCATCGCTATGGTTCTCGTCCAAAAAGATGATTCCCATGACGAACATGTCATCTATTACTTGAGTCGAAATCTCATGACTATTGAAACCAAGTATTTACATGTTGAAAAACTGGCCTTGGCAGTCGTCCAAGCAGTACAACGTTTTCGGCACTATATTCTCTCTTGCAAAACAACCATCATTTCTACTTGCAACCCTATGCAACACATTCTTACGCGCCAACTGCTAGGGGGGAAATATTCCAAATGGATCATGATACTACAAGAGTTTGACTTAGAATTCGAATGCACTAATTCCAAGAAATCCTTAGTGTTTGCCGAGTTGATATGCGATCTTCCCTGCCCTGAAACGAAAACCGTAGCAACAAATTCATTACCCGGTGAATCTCTTTTCCTGATCAGTTCCGATGACTTTTGGTATGGAGATATCATCATATATCTTCAAACCTAGACTTTCCAGCCTAATTTGTCTAGCACTGACCACCGTCGAATCCGCTACCAAGCCCGTCAGTATATTATCCTCGGTGATACTCTTTATCGTAGTCAGATTGACTCTGTTTTTCGATGCTGCCTCACTTTTGATGAAGCCGAGAAAGCCCTCAATGACTGCCACTCCAGAGCATGTGGTGGTCACATGTCTGGGTATGCTACTGCTCAGAAAATCTTGCGTGCTAGCTATTCTTGGCCTTCGTTATTTAATGACTGTATCATTGTCGTCCAAAAATGCCATGCCTACCAAACCTACAACCACAATATATGATCACACCCTACTCCTCTACACCCCGTGGTGTCCGTTGGTCCATTTTCGAAATGGGGTATCGATTTCATGACATGTCAGCCTCACTCGGTCGGGGGGCATGGTTACATTATTACAGCCATAGATTACTTTTCAAAATGGGCTGAGGCGATGCCAACATTCGACAATACCAGATGGATGGCTGCATTATTCATATTCAATCACATCATTTCTCGTTTTGGTGTTCCTCAGGCTATCGTTACTGATCACGGTAGCCACTTTAGAAACTTCATGATGTCCAAGCTCACTGAAAATTTGGGTCTTCACCATGAAAACTCGACACCCTATTACCCACAAGCCAACGGCCAAGTTGAAGCAATAAACAAGGTCCTAATTACCATGATTCGACGAATGATAGGGATCCACAAGACAAGTTGGCACATGATATTGTTTTCAGCATTGTGGGCATACCGGACGTCCTTTAAGTATGCTACTAGGTTTACACCATTCCAATTAGTTTATGGCCTAGAATCCATCCTACTGATTGAATGTGAGATACCCTCCTTAAAACTAGCCATCGAACTCCTACCGAACACTTATGCAGAAGAAGAACGTCTGTTGCACCTCATGCGATTAGACGAGACTCGTCGTGACGCTAACCTACTCATAGAAGCCTAGAAAAAATGCGTCAAGGCCCAATACGACAAACATGTCAAGCCTCACATTTTCTCCGAAGGCGATCTAATTCTCCTCTATGAACAAGATCGAGATATCCTAGGAGCCGGAAAGTTTGAACTTTTGTGGCGAGGTCCTTATATCGTTAAATGAGTTCTAGAGAAAGGAGCCTATGAGTTAGTAGACTACGATGGTATCCCTTTGAGTGAACCTAGAAATGGGTTCTACTTAAAGAAGTACTATGCATGATATCACCTATGCATGAAGTGATTTTATTTTATTGTACCATACCTTTTGTTGCCTGGTTTTGATTTTGTGTTATTTGGCCTCTACCCCTGACCGCTTATCGTGCGTTATACTTGGTTTCCAGATGTCAAAATTCTTTACCACCCTACATTGGCTTCGCTGATGGTGCTAGTCATAGTACTCAGAACATTGCTTCTGTTTCATGGGCACTTTACACCCCAACAAACGAACTCATCAATTTACGAGGTGTGTGCCTCGGTTGAGCAACCAATAACATTGTAGAATACATCATCGTCATTGAATTGTTGATTGACACTATTTCTCTTGGTATTCACCACCTGGTTATCTGACTTGATTCACAGCTACTAATACTATAGTTAAGTAATGTCTATGTTATTCGAAGTCCTACTTTATTACGGGTATATTTACGAATTCGTCTCCTGGAATGTTATTTTGATTATATTGAGTATCAGCACATTCCTAGATGTTTAAATACATTGACAGATGCATTAGCTAACTATGTGTTAGATAGACATTTGGGACATTTATAAATCAATCACACATCACATGTATAACATAACACCAAATAATCCAGTAGAATCCATGTCTATATATATAACGATCAAAAAGTCTTTTACAAAAAAAAATTGTCCAAGGACCAAAATCTCAAAATATGAAGCCCATAGCTTCTACAAAATAGTGTCATGGATGGCTCTCATGATAGCATGCTACAACTCAGGCCACCCTACAAAGAAGTCGACCAATAGACTCAATCACGCCTACTGTATGGCATTGGTGATGTCTAGGGATCTCCCCGATGTCCATATCTGGGATGCCTGCAGTCAACCACTCCAAATTTTGCTCCACTGCTTCATAATCTTCAACATCCCACCTCGCCACTGGATCTACCTCTCCTCGCCATTGAATGGGAGAAGTTCCTGGAGGTCGATAGGGCCCCATGTCTGTGTCATGAAAAATAGATTTTGTAATTAGTTCTTGACAAAACATAAAAACATTGCATGTGACAAAATTTACAAAGAAGCATTTAAAAAAGAAAAAATGTATACTTCTTGCCTAGATCACCCCACTGGGCATCCTCAGGTAATGCCAAATCTGGATCTCCATGAAAATCCAACTCGGCATAGGAATAATCATCGATCATTAACATTTGAGGCCACAACCAATCGAAAAACGCATCATTGTATTTGATGATGGGCCCTACCACATGACGAGCCATGAGGTTACACCACCTCAACATCCTCGGGTCTTCCGGAGCTGGTAAGCCCTAGTCAACCTGTAACCACAATAGTGGAACCCTCTCTAGAAAGAAGGATACTAAAAGTGACTCATACCCGAATTGTTTCAACTCACCCTTTCTGCATTTTGTTAGTTGTCTCTTCATGCTGCGAAGGACTGCATCTGACCAGTTAAAAACTCGAGGCTCTGTAAACTCTATGGCGTACTGAAAATAGCTCTGGTGAGCCATGTGTGGAGTTGCACTCCCAACCATATGAGAAATAGTGAACAATATGGTTCGAAGGGTCAAGTCTTGGACCCCCCAAATAGCCACTTTACCTTTGCTCCTCTTCGCTTCAGGGACACAATACTGGCGACAATATTCACTCATGGGGAGCTCGCCACCTTTGCCTCTAGTCAAAGTAGCGTGGTACCCAGGCCGTGACAAACCTATGAGGAAATATACATCCTCAATATATAAGGTTAATGTATGGACTTCGACATGAAACAACTGCTAGTCCATGTCCCACATATGGACCAGGTACTCTAGTAGTCTAAGTTGGGCCCTCATGCTTGGAATCCGGAAGAATTTCAAAATCCCACAATCTCGAAGGGAGGAAACTGTGCCTAGGTCATTCCTGGCAATAACATCATCTTCCTCGTGCTCTCTTTCTCGCCACTCTAGTATGGTGATGATCAAACACCTACACAGGAAGCCATAAAGAAGGTATTAGCAACTTGATTCAAACTTTGGAAAGAAATTGATTGAGCATTTTTAATTTGCATTTTCATTTCCCGACCCTTGCGGGAAAGCTTTGGGAACAGTGCAAGGTTCTCACAGGTTCCCTTAAGGACACCTGCGAGAATCCTTGATTCTCGCAGGGCCCGTGAAGCCTACCTGCAAGAATGCCTGCACGCAAGGTGTAGCCCCAAAATGGGTCTAAAACCCTAAAAAATGTTCATGAAAACAAAAACTAAACCATGAAAAAGTTAAAGGATCAAAATCTTACCTCACTGGCAGAGACAGTTTGCCAAACGGTTGCTTATGCCTCCCGGAATCGAACTATGAAATTTGAGAGAAAATGGGGTATTTGGGGTAGGTTTCTTAGCAAAATCACAATGAATTGGTAAAAGGTTATTTTTACCCTTATTTATTTACTTTTTACCACTTTTGTTAATTTTTTGCCTATAAAACCTAATGCCCTAATTTTTTTGTGAGCATAGTCTTTTGCAGATGTCACAGTTTTGAAATCTGATCGGAGGGTACCGATATTCTTTTTCTCTTTGTAATATGTGCCTTGACTATTTCATCCTATGTACGATTGCTTTTCAGGGTTTTCCAGATAAAACCTCGAGCTCAGTCTTTGTTCGTTCTCATGCTCGAAAATACATGAGAACGTAACTGAGTATAGTTTTTCTTGTCTTTTCGTACTCGTCGTGGTAACACAAAAATGATGAACACATACAGGAGTATCCTTTAAGCTATTTTCACGCTTCTTAAAAATGAAAAGATGGCCGAGCGATCTTGTTTTGTTCACACTCATAAAAGTATTCGAATAAGATGTTTGATGGGCGATAATTTATCACTTTTTCGGTCCTGTCAAACTATTTTACGAAAAAGGAACTGAGAGAGTCCTCTTTAAGTGTTTTTCAGGCTCTCAAAATATGAAAAACCCCCGAGTTTTCTGTCCTTGAACTCGTTAAACAAACATCTAAAGACCCACAACGGGACCGATTTTTCTATCCTTGGACTTGTTAAACAAACATCAAAAGACCCGCAATGGGACCGAACCACTCCTTCCTAGGGTTCGTTAAACATACTCCAAGAGACTCGTCCGAAGGATGAGCTTATATCAACAAGCATATGTTATCCTCCTCAAGCTTGCATAAAAATAAAGAGGTACTCACCAGAAATGGTGGGGAAAATTTTGGGAAAGGGATATGTTTCCATATTCATATTAATGGCAGCAAGTCTCGCTCTTGAACATGACACCCCCTATTCGTCATTTGAATCCAGGTTGGGAAATCCATTTGTCTCTCATTCGACTTGCTATAAGATCACTTCTTAGGTCATATTTGAGTTAGTGCTACCAAATCCTTGGTCGTGTCACTCATATGTTCAAGAGTTGTCCACACAAACCTTTTATTGAGTCGGCCATCTGCAGTTGTCCATTCGTACTATGTCATCCTTCCCTATGTCCATGTCCACGTTCATCCACACTCTGTTCCACCCTCAAAATATGTTCTTATTTCATGTCATTGATGGGGGATACATCAAGGCCCTCCTCTGACGAGTCTTGTTCTGTCGACTCCAACTCATTTCTAGACACAATATTTAGAAATCATCTAGTACCTTGGAACTTGCATGCCTCAATGGCAGGTTTCCTCGCTTTCAACAATGGATTTTCATCATTGACCCCTGATCGAGAGATTTCATCGAGTGTTCGACTTCAACTCATTTATTCACATTCATTGGATTGTACTAGTATACCTTGGGATTCATTGACATTAATGGTGATTTCCCTCACACTTGTTAACAGTTTTCATTAATGACCGGTAATCAAGTGGTTTCTACCATGTTCGACTTCGACACATATAATCACATGGTTAGATTCATACTTCCAAGTGATGGGATTGAAGACCCTGGGTCTTATCTATTATGGCCTAGGTTGTGATGGAGTATGTATGATTTTTATTGACACATAGATCCACTTTGTATGTCACGTGGCTATGTCGTCTCAAGATCCAACAATTTTCACATAGATCCACGATGTATTATGGGTGGCTATGTAGCAATTTTCACATAGATCCACAATGTATTTCTGGTGGCTATGTAATATGTTGACGGCATGGACCCACGGTGTATGATTGGTGGCTATGACCTACACTTCCATTTTCATTCATCAATGGTCTGAGCATGGGAATGCCTACCTCAGAATTAGCATTATCTTTTGTAGATGCTTGATTGTTTGCAGGTCTCCGATTAGGTGTGCTCCTGGTCTCTAACACACACATGCATTTTACAAAGTATTTCGGTTGTCACAATTTCCAGCCTCATACTTTGGGGGGAATTCTATTACACATATTTTTTGTCACTCTGGTGGTGTTTCTACAATGTTGTATTCAGTCTCCCAACAAGGACTTTTTTCCTGGGAAAGATGATTGTTTTCTTCCTCCAGAAAACACATTTTTAAAGTGAGTTTGTAGGCTGCCTATGTATTAGGGTGTGATAATTCCTTATGCTCGCAGGCCACCCACAGCTAAGGTGCGAACTGTTCGTAGGCTTCTCTATAGGCAGGGTGCGAACCTGTTTTTAAGCTTGGAGAAAAGAAGAAGTCTTGAGGGTTCTAGAAGGGAATCTTCTAGAGGATGAGTTGGCATTCGTATGGTTGGCATCCTACTGACTTCTCTGATTTGGTGGGATCATCCTCATCCATGTAACCATCTCTCCTTGTCCTATATATTGAAAGGTTTCTCATGGAAAAGGGTAAGCAATATTGAATGAAGAATTGGTGAAAGGATTGTGTGAGGAATTCTTCTTGGATAATAGCTTGGATCTCTCATTTGACCTGTCAAGCTGGGCTAGATATTCTTCATACAATTATAGAACAAGTGTGTGTTGGAACCAAGGGCCACCGAAAGGAAGCTTGTGACATCAAGGCGATCAGGTTGTAATCTTCTATTTCCATTTAATATGATACAGAGGCATGTCCCTTTCCCATAAAATCACTATTATTTTATTGTGTAATTCCTTGATCATATGCATAGGTTGACTTTTGAATATACTTTGTTGTCTTCACTTTGGGTGTTTTGTGTTTTCTTGGAATTGATTGCACGAGAGCACTAGAGCGAAGTGGGAACAACAGAGACCTAAGGAAGCGATCTAAAGGTACGTTACTTGTTCCTCTCTGTTAATAGATTTAATGGTCACAACTTAGGGAAAGAGTAGTGTCTTGTCTTGTTTTCTTCTAGATCCAGGTGGATCTAAGGAGATCTATTCATGTCCACACTTATCGATTTGTCCCATAAAACTACCTATATTCGTAAATGTGGAACTCTTTCCAGAAATAAATATACCAAAATAGACACATACGCAAACTATTTTAGGTCCCCATTCCTGCATTTAGTGAGTTGTGTCTTCATACTGCACAATACACCGTCACACCAATTGAATAATCGGGGTTCCAGGCATTCAATGGCATATTAAAAATAAATATGGAGTGCCATGTGTGGTGATGCACTCTTTGTCATCCATGCAATGGTAAAGAGGATGGTTCTAAGAGTCATATCTCATACACCTCGGATAGCCACTTTACCTTTTCACCTTTCGGCATTAGGTTCGCAGTGTCGGCTGATATACTCGCTCATCAGCAAGCCACAACCTCGAACCCCTTTCAGAGTCACATGTGCCCCACAATGCGATAATCGCGTCAGAAAGTAAATATCCTCAATGTCTAAGGAAAGGACATGAACACCTACATGAAATACTTGTTTCTCCACTTCCCACATATGGACCAGGTATTCCAATAGTCTTCGTTGTGCTCTCATGCCCTGTATTTTGAAGAATTTTAGTAGACTGCATTACCAAAGAGCATTGATAGTTCTCGGATCGTTCAAAGCCATAGAGTCATCATCTTTTTGCTTTCGTTCCCTCCACTCCAACATTTTGGCAATAAAACACCTGCATGGAGATGAGAGAGGACAATTAGCACCCTTATTCTTCATTTTTAGAATTTGTTTTGGTCCAATGCATGCTTTTCTTTTTGGGTTTTCGGTCGTCGCGACTAAGCTTCAGTTACAGTGTGGGATCTTCGCGGGTGAGACATAGGGCACCTGAAGAACTCCTTGATTTCCGCAGGGCCAAATATTGGCCACCCACCCGCGGTGGCCCCAGCGCACGCCTACCGACCCAAAAATCACCCAAAAAATCATTTTTTAACCACTAAAAACAAATTTTAATCCATTGAAAAAAAACAAGATGAAGTACTTACTGTTGTGATGGAAACCATTCACCGAATGATCACTTGTGCTCCTCGCAATCTACAGCTGATGTATGGGATAAAAACAAGGTTTTTTGACAGGTTTTTTGACAAGTTTTTGACCAAATGCAAATGAAATGGTAAAGAGGGCTTTATACTCTTATTTATTGCATTTTTTAATTTTTTCATAATATTTTATATTATATAAATGTATTTTGTCAAAAACCCATAATTCTAATGGTCTTGTGAGTGTCTTGTCTCTTGCAGGAACAAGACTAGGGTCCTAATTAATTGAATATGGACATTTGTTTCGTAATTTGTTTTCTCCTCGTTACACATATCAGTTCTTTTTAGGGTTTTGTTGCAAAACCGAGTACACTTTTGTTGTTCTTTCATAATCGTTATGGTAAAATGAAAAGAGAAACACAAGGAGTATCATTTAAGATCTTTTCATACTCCATAAAAATGAAAAGATGGATGAGCAATATGTTTATGTTCACGCTCGTAAAATTATTTGAATAAAATGTTTGATGGGCGATAGTTTATCACTTTTTTTGTCCCATTGAAATACTTTATGAAAAAGGAACTGGGAGAGTCTTTAAGAATTTTTCAGACTCTATAAACATGAGAAACCACCTAGTTTTCTACTTTTGGACTCGTTAAACAAACATTGGAAGACACGCATGGGACTGAACCACTCCTTCTTAGGGTTCGTTAAACATACTCCAAAGGACTCATCCGAAGTATGAGCTTACATCAACAAGCATATGTTATCCTCCTCGAGCTTGCATAAAAATAAATAGGTACTCGCTAGAAATGGTGGGAGAACTTTTGGGAAAGGAATGTGTCTCTGTATTTCTTTTAGTGGCTATAAGCGTCTCTCTTGAACATGACACCCCCCTTCATCATTTGAATCCAGTTTTGTAAATCCATTTGTCTCTCATCCAACTTTCTGCAAGTTTGTATCTTGGGTCATCTTTGAGTCAATGCTGCCAAGAACATGGTCATGTCATTCATATGTTCAAGAGAAGTCCCAACCAACCCTCTATCGAGTCGGCCATCTGCAATGGTCAATTCCTACCATGTCAAATTTCCTTGTGTTAGTTCGAAATCATTTTCATTTTTTGATCTACCCTAAATCTGTTACTTATTTTGTTTCATTGATGGGGGATACATTAAGGCCCTCCTATGATGAGTCTTTTCCTGTCGACTTCAAATCATTATCTAGGAACAAGACCTAGATATCGTTTAGTACCTTGGATATTGCATGCCTTAAAGGCAGGGTTCTTCGCTCTCGACAGTGGATTCTCATCATTGGTCCCTGATCAAGAGATTCCATCGAGTGTTCAACTTCAACTCATGTATTCACATTCGCTAGATTGTACTAGTGTACCTTGAGAGTCATTGACATTAATGGTGATTTCTCTCGCACTTGTTAACGGTTTTCATTAATGACCAGTAATCAAGTGGTTTCTACCATGTTTGACTTCAGCACCTGTAATCACATGGCTAGATTCATACTAACAGATGAGAGAATTGAAGACCCTGGATCACATTATTCTTGGTCTAGGTTTGGATGGAGTATTCATGATTTTTATTCATGCATCGATCCACTTTTATATCTCGTGGCTATGTTCGAGTCTAAGCTTTCTAATGCATAGATCAACAATGTATTCCTAGTGGCTATGTAGAATCTTGATGACATGGATCCACAGTGTATAATTGGTGGACATGAATTACATTTATGAATAAAATCATTTGTATTCTGAACATGGGAATGCCTACTTCAGACATGGTATCATATTATGTAGATTCTTGTTTGTTTGCAGGTTCCCAATTGGTGCGTTCTTCGTTCCCTACACACACACGTATTTAACAAATTATTTTGGTTGTCACAAGTTCCAACCTCATACCTTGGGGGGCATTCATTTACACATTGTTTTGGTCACTCTGGTGATGACTTGACAAGTATGTGATAATTCTCTCAAAATGATCTTTTTCCTGAGAAGAGTAACTTCTTTCCTCCTCTGCAAACCCTTTTTTCACAAGGACGTCGTGGGCTACCTATGTAGTACACTGCAGAAATCAATGATTTTCGCAGGCTGCTCTATAGATGGCCGAAAGGATTTCCGTAGGTTTCTATATAAGCAGGGTCTGACGGTGTTTCAAAGCCAAAAGAGGGAAGAGGTTCAAGAAACTTCTAGAAGGGGAATCTTTTGGAATGTGAGGTGGCATCTGTATGGTTACAATCTTACTAACTTCTCTGATCTGATGGGATCATCCTCATCCCTTTAACCACTTCAGTTTCTCCTATATAATGATAGGATTCTCATGGAAAAGGTTAAGCATAGTGAAGCACAATTGAGCAAAATATTTCTAGAAGATGTAATGATCCCAAGCCATTATGCAAGGATCATCACTATTTTGGTGTCTTTTTAAAACTTTTTCTGAGTGAGGTATTTCGTCAAACACTTTGCTGATCTACTTTTTTGATGTGTTTATATGTGTGTATGCAGCAAATAACAGAAATAGATAACCATGGAACATACCTCAACCATATGCAATAATATAGACAAGCCAAAACATCTCAATTCTTCTTTATTCATAAAATAGAGAAACCTACTACAATGAAGATGTCAATCTGGAATGCTCAACAGATGGCCACGAAGATAGACAATAGATAAGAGCTGTTATAAAATGCTCCTGCTAATACAAAAGATGCCTTCAAAGGTTGAATGAGAAAGGAAGATCAATACAAGTAGATCTGAATGCCAAACTCTCCAGCTGAAGAATGCCATGCTCCAATAGAAGGATGAAACCCTCAGTAACTCGTCCCTACTGCCAAAAGTGCCCAATCACCCTAATAAGTAAGCCAAATTATAGATTGGGTGATGGTAAGAACAACCCAGGTGACCGAATCTCCAAGATCCCTCTCAATCTCTATAGATCTG
>JASDQU011309952.1:18219-39210 GCA_032191745.1 Picea mariana
CATCTCTTTGTTTCTTTGGAGCTCTACAGTCTTTCTTCAGATGTCCTTTCTTCCCACAATTCTAGCACTCTATCTTTCCAAGTCTGGATTTGTATCTACCCTTCCTATAATTCCCATGGTTCTTTGGGCCCTTTCCTCTATCCTTTTTTTTCCCCTATTCACCATGTTCAACGCATTACCTGATGTCTCACCTATGCTTTTTTGTCTCATTTCCTCAGTAAGGATAACACCAACAACATAATCAAATTTTAAAGTATTTGAACCATAGACAGAGTTACTTACAACCATGACTAATCCATTCCAGTGTTCTGGCAATGAGCACAAGATTAAAAGAGCCCTGACCTTATCATCTAAGTCCACTTTTATAGAACTTAGTTGATTAGTAACCATATTAAAATCATTTAAATGATCTAAAACATGCCCACCTTCTGACATATTCATATTAAATAATCTCTTCATTATAAATACCTTATTAGACGTTGAGGTTTTTTCATACAATTTATCCAATGCATCCATCGAACACTTCATTGTATTTTCTTTCGAAATATTGAAATACACCAATGCTGCCAGGCTCAGTCGTATCGTTCCTAGATATTTTCTGTCAAAAATTTCCCATTCGTCATCCTTCATGGCCATCGGATTCTTTGCTACTACGCCTAATGGTAGGAATAGATCCTTCTGATATAAATAATCTTCCATCTGCATCTTCCATAACTGGTAGTTTTGGCCATTAAATTTCTCAACCCTAAGTTTTCCATCTTCCACCATTTCTCCCACTAGAACCAGAAACCCTCTTTTCCTATGAGTTACCTTTCCCTCTGATACCAGTTGTTAGAAAAACAATATTGTAGAGAAATAAAATAAAATAAATTTTTAAATAAAACACAGAAGATACACAATACAATAGAGACACAGATATACATGGTTCACCCAGTGTGGGCTACGTCCACCAGAGAAATTGTCAGGTCCTTCCTTTATTATTATCCAGCAAACGAAGGGATACAACCTACAACAAACCCATTGTAACTTCCTCTTCTTTATCTCATAGTCTCCTATCTCATAATACAATCTTCACCATCATGCATAGCCGCAATATATTTCCCTCATAACAGAGGGTTGCCTTCTAGGGGAAAAAACCCTAACATAATTTCTACCGTTAGTTCTGCGACCTTATAATGAACGGTCCAGATTTACAATGAAATTACAATATAGACTTACAAGGCAATTATTCCTTCAGGGGCTTCTCCCCTAAACCCCCATTGGGGAATGTTTCCCCCAAACTCCTAACGGGGCCCCGCTTGCCCCCGGACCCCGCAGAGGGGGTAACCCCCCTCTGCACTCCCCCATGTGGAAGAGTGCACATACTTATGGGGTGTAAATACTTCATGGGGTATAAACATAAATGAAAACAAAGACCTCTAAATAAGGAAGATAATCAGGCTCCACAACCAACATGAACCTCAAATATCAGTGGGCTAGGAGCGGTATGAATATAGAAGAATACATAGATTCTCACGGCATTGCGGGGACCGAGAAGGTCGGGAGTCAGCTCCCCATCCGAGCAATAAACAATCTAGGCCTCAAGATTGTTTTCCTTGTTTTGACTCGGATCACAGGATTGAATTCATTGCATCAGGCATCAAGGTCGCTTATTTTCTACTCTGTAGAGTGCTTGAGACCTACAGTTTACGATTGGTGCACCTCGCTACTGGATAATATGAAGAGCCAGTTGACAGAATGAAAATAGGGTGGTAAGAGGAACTTCGGGTTTTCTTTCGTCTTGTCTAGCTTTTTCTTTGAGGAGGTTCTAGGTTTTGGACCTAGAGTTCAGATCATTCCTTGAGGACCCCGCAATCTAGCCATGGCACGGTGGACCGAGGTGATGAGACGACAGGGGGTAGGTAGAGTTCCCACACCCTACAGCAATGATTTCTTTTACTGGTGGAGACGGCGGTTCATTGCTCTAGGTGAATACTCCTATGTAGGGATCGAATTCAGAGGGGACCCTAACATACAATTGCCACCAGGGACTGCCTACAGAGACATGGGTATGTCAAAGTTTTTAAACATTTCATTTTTTGTATTTGTGTATAGGAAAACAAAAATATTTGTGGATGATGTTTAAGTACTAACCAGAAATGTATGTGACGCAGATGTAGGTCCATGATGTTCAAATGAGCTTCCACGACGTCGTCGGAGGCACCGTGTAGATGAGGCGGAGGGAGGAGAAGCAGAGAGAGTCCTTCAAAACGTGCAGGGAAACCTGTCTCATTTGACACAAAGGATTCTGATGGTTCATGTAGAGGATTTTTCAGAGGCTATGCAGCGGCAAGTGATTGGCATGCCCAGATATTGGGTGCGACTCTTTCAACGTATCGCAAACATCGTAGTTTTTTATCATGACACACATCCGATGCCATAGGCATATATGTCATGATTTTTTATTATCGGTTGTATATGTGTATTGAGGGTGTTAACCCCAATTTTGTACTATAAACATCATATTTTTTGAAATATATAAAACATGGTTTTTCACCTTTACTTATGTTACAATGTGTATATTGATGAGAATGTTTTCTTTGCTTTAGTTATGTGGCAAATGCCAATCTAAAATGAAATTAGCATATGCATCGGATACATAATTAGAACTCCTAGGTGTGTGATGATAAGTAATAAAATCAAACTGTCATTCTAAAAGGCATACCCATAGGAATCGTCCGAGTAACGTAGGGTCACGCACATGGTAATTGTCGTTCAACTGACATACTACTAAATGGGAATCCAGTAGAACCTCCAATGCATGAATACCATGCGAAATGGAATCATGCAAAAGTTCTATAACAATGTTATATTTGGCCACATTGTTCGTTGATGACCCTAGGCATACAGCACCTGAAGACACCAGTAGGCCCTCGGGTGAGTAAACAACCCAAGCAGAGGAATCCAAGTTCTGTGTATGATGACTGGCTCTGTTTGTGAATCCTAAGTAGACCAAAGACTCCATTGACATCTGCCAACCAAGGGAAAACTCGCTAAGAAAGATGAAGACAAAAAATAAAGGGAAACGACATATACACTAAATTACATTAGTATACAAAGAGTTACGCCCAAGATTGGGGCTCAAGTGTAATATCTCTTCAAGTAGATCCCATTCCTGGGCTCAACCAACACTTTCCCTTCATAATCTTCTAATTCATAGGCTCCTTTTTCTAAGACACATCACACGATATAGGGACCATGCCACATAGGTTTGAACTTGCCTGCCCTTAGTGGTTCTTTGGCTTGATCATATAAAAGGACCAAGTCACCCTCTGCATTCAATCGAGGATAGATGTACTTATTGTATTGGACCTTGACATGTATTTTATTCACTTCAATAGTCATAGAGGCATCTGCTTGTCAAGGCTCTCTAGGTGCACTAGGCGTCATTCAAGATCAGAAGTGTCAGGTAGGAGCGCAACTGTCAATGTAAGAGAAGGGATTTTTCATTCAATAGAAAAGATCGAATCCACACCATGTACTAACTAGAAAGGAGAAAAACTGGTGGAAGTCTTGATTGAGGCTCGGTATGCCCAAAGTGTGGGATATAGCATGATATGCCAGACAGATTTTCTCTGGCTGATAGTTTTCTGCAAAATGGTCTTGAGAGACTTGTTTACGGCCTCTACCTTTCCAATTTACTAGGGTTAGTAAGGGGAAGAATGGCCATGCTTAAACCCCAACTTGGATGTTATCTCTTCCATCATTTCATTCTGAAAGTGACTTCCATTATTAGTGACAATCTCACTCGGGATTCTGAAGTTGGTGATAATTTGATTAAAAATGAAGAAGGAGACAGTCTTACAATCGGATTTAACAGTAGGCATTGCCTCAAACCACTTAGTAAATTAGTCTATGACCATGATAATGTGTTGATTCCCCCTAGCCGAAGTTGGGTTGAAATCCACAAATTCCACCCCCCACTTGGTGAAGGGACCGACAGTAAAAACTGGATGGAGAGGAGCTATATGCACGCACATTTTCCAAGTGAACACTTGGAATGGGTGACACATATTAACCACTTCAATGCAATCTTTAAAGATATACAGCCAGAAATAACTATCTCGTAAAAAATTTGGGTTGTCACAAGCCTAGATAGATGACCATCACAAGCCCCACTGTGGAAATCATTTAGAACTAACTCGACTTCTTCGTGAGTTAAACAACGATGCAGGATATTGTCTATTCCTCGATGATAAAGAGTGTCTCCGACAATAAGGTAACTCTTCGCTTGGTATCGTACACATCGTCGGTCATCTCGTGAGAGATGCTGAGGGAAATTCAAAGTTTGAAGATAAAGAACAATGTCTCCATACCAGGGGTCAGATGACGAGACAAGGAAAATGTGCTCATCTGAAAATGAATCAACATGAATAACATCCTCATCCAATCATGGGAAGTCATATATTAACTCTGTAAAGACTAGTGATTTCTTGGATTTTGCAAAAGAAAAATTGAGGTCGAATTCTTGTAAAATGACAATCCATTTATTGTATTTTCCCCCTATGATACGCCTGGTAAGGACATACTGAAATGGATTGAAATCAACAACCACAGTAGTTTTGCAAAGCAATATATAATGGTGTAATCCTTGGACTACGTGAACGACAACCAAAGCTATCTTTTCAATGTGACAATATTTGAGCTCAGAACTGACTAAGTTTCGACTAAGATAGTATATGATGTGATCATAGAGCTCATCATCCTCCTGAACCAATACCATACCAATCGTCTCTTCAGACAAGATGACATAAATCAAGTAATCTCTACTCTAGTAAGGAGACTTCAGTAGAGTCGTCGATACCAAGGATTTCTTCAAAGCATAGAAGGACTCCTGGGCTCGTACATCCCAGATAAAATGGATGTCATTCTTCAAAAGACGCATGAATCCCTTAGTAATATTGGCATAGTTTACCATAAACCGATGTAAAAATTTATCTTTCCCCTATAAACCTTAAAGTTGTCGAATAGTGTGGGGGGGAGGCAATCGAAGCATTGCCCTAACCTTTAATGGATCTACCATGATCCCAGTCTTAGAGACTAAAAAACATAGAAGATGTCCATACCTAACACAAAAGATGCATTTATGAGGGTTCAACCGGATTCGATAATGACGGCATCTTTCAAAAACTAGCCGAAGGTGCTTAAGATGATCCACTCTCTTATGAGAGTGAGAAGCAATATCGTCAAGATAAGCTTCGACTATATGCTTAAGATCATGAAAAGAGAAGGTAATAGCACATTGGAAGGTTTCTCTGGAATTTTTAAGACCGAAAGGCATCTTTCGGTATGCGAAAGTACCCCAAGGACAAAAAAATGTCATCTTATGTTGATCCTTGGGCTTAATTTGAATTTGATTATACCCTAAAAATTTGTCCATGAAAGAAAAAACTTTGTTTATTGCACACTCATCAAGGATCTGATCGATGAAATGTGTTAGGAAGTTGTCCTTATGACAGGATTTGTTTAGTTCATGAAAATCCATGCATACATGGATGGTTCCTTGCTTCTTATTCACAGGAACGGGATTAGATGCCCATTCGGTCAAGGGAACTGGGTAGATGAATCCAACATTAAGAAGTTTCTCTACCTCTGCCTTAATAGCAGGGGCCTTCTGGGGATTGGCAACTCTAACAAGTTGTCAAACAGGCTTATCATCTAGGTAAGTTTTAATCTCATGTTCGACAATTCAAAGGTCAATTCCTGGAATCTCTTAATTTGACCAAGAAAATACATCTCGAAATTCCTTGAAGAGTTCGGTGTAGATCAGGATTTCTTCTGGCGAACAATCTGCACCTATGTGTACATTTTCAATATTGCCAAGGGTATGAGAGATATCGATCGTGACGATAGGGGAGATACTCACCATATTTCCTTCAACATAAATGTTGTGCATATAAAGCGAAACTATGGCGTGACCGACCATATCACTCAGAGTAGATCAAAAGTCATCTTGTTCGATTCTAGCAAGCTTTGGGAGAAAATAACAGTGACGATGCATATCATCCCAAGGTTTGTCAAAACCATTCATGGCCTCAATGATAGCTTAATCCTAGGGAAAATTCTCATCGATGCAGTCATGTGAACAAGATGACTAAGTGGCCCACACGGGCTTAAGAACAGAATCCTCCTTGTTTTTCTGCGAGGTAAGAGGATCGGGATCGACGGAAGAGTCAAGAACAACTTGATACGCTATCTTTGCTGCCAATAGTGGCATGGTCATTCCATCATGTGACTTACCTTCACAGGATGTAGTCAAGGAAGGTAGGGTCCAAGGATCGTTAAAATATGAAGTAGGGAAAGGAACGAACCTATCTGACAAAACAATCCCACTGGAGAAAAACACTCCAAACCCCAAAAATAAGATTCGATCCCCAGTATGGTCACCAATTTTGTTACGAGGAAAATCTCTCTATGTCTAGGGGTAAACCACAACAGATAGAAATTACTGTAGAAATCAACTCTAATCTCAAGTATTCTATATAAAAAAATATTCTAAGAAGACGGGATAAGAGGCCTACCTCGTCCAGATGTTTGATGAAGTCCACCATTGAGCATTTGACCCAAAGTAATATACCTACAACTAGTCCTCAACAACCAAGCAATGCAAGAATATGGTGATAATATATGTTGTTAGCACATTCAATAGCATAATCCATCAACATTCATAAAAAATATGCCCATGCAATAATAATTCAAATATTTGCGAGATATTAATTGGATGAGAAAAGAGTATTTCTATTAAGATATGATCAGTAGAAGTGAATGAGTTACAAACTTTCGTTTCGGCATGGTTTGGAACCGAGAAATTAAGTTCCTCCCAGCAGGGCCTCCACCAAAGGCAAGCTCATATAAGAGAGACAATGAAGTTATCAATCAATAAGGTAAGATCTTCGGGGCTGAACAATGTGTTCAGACTTAAAAGGATAAAGGGATGCAGAATTAATGTGAAGTGAATAATTTTTGCAAAGCAACTTTGCTCTCAAAGTTGAATTCTTTCTCCTCCTTTTCATAGCTCGGATTTGGCCCATTTATAGCCTTCAAGTGGAACTAAAAGGCCAAGTCGGAACGTTTCCAATATATGGAAGGCCAAGGATCATTGATCTCATGACATGAATGGAAACCCGACACCATTTTTCAATTTTGGGCACATTTCCCGATGTACATAGGTGGTAGTAGTGCAACTTGTGTATACACATGTTGTAATATAGGCAGGGCGCGTATATGTGAAAAAATTATTTTTTTATCTCTGGGATTTGAAAAAAGGGACTTCAAGTCTGCATAGGGAAATGGAAAAATGCCTTATGTGCAAGATTGCATGGGGTGAGGCAAATCTTTCTATAACACCAATTCGAGGAAAGTGTCTCACATGCACCTCAGTAGCCCCATGCAGACACTTTTTTTCTTCCACCTATCATATATCCTGAGCATGCACATGTTGACTCTTCTTCAGATGAGATTTTTTATTCAAAGGATTCAGATGATCCAAATACAAAGTCAGTATAGTCAGATGCAAATTCAGTGCATGCAGATGCATATATAGAGATAGAGTCGAGGCCCAAGTGGGCCAAGACTACTCTTCAAGATGCAGGAGATATTTTTTGGGATCCAACTGACATTAGGAGGACTCGATCTGATTTCTGGGAGCCTCCTCTTACACTCACTACCACTGAACTGATGCCACACAGGCATCTTTTCTTGGTTCAGTATTCAGATCCACAATCCTATGGCAAGGCTGCTGGAAATCCCTTTTGGGAATCCTCCATGTAGGAAGAGTAAAACTCCCTCATTGAGAACCAAACATGGGATCTGGTTCCCCTTCCTTCAGGAAATAAAATTTTCAGGTGCAGATGGGTCTATAGGACCAAGAGTACAACAGATGGACAGGATAGCAAGTACAAAGCGAGGCTAGTTTCCAAAGGATTTCAGCAAGTGTACGACATTGACTATGATGAGACCTTTTCTCCAGTAGTGAATATGGACTCCATACATTTGGAACTTTCCATTGCAACAACCAAGGTATGGGAAGTCCATCAAATGGATGTGAAGAATGGATTTCCTCATGGTGATCTCTCTGAGGAGATCTATATGGAGCAGCCCCATGGATTTGTGTAGGATTCATCTTTGGTCTGTCGATTGAAGAAGTCTCTTTATGGCCTCAAGCAGGCCCTGAGGGTATTTTATGCCAATATGGACTCCTACATACTGTCACATAACTTTGTACGTTTTAAGTTAGACCCGAATGTTTACATGCTTAGAACCACTGATTGACTTCTACTCTTAGTTTTGTATGTTGATGATTTGTTTATCATCGGTTTATCGACTTCAAGGATTGTTGTAGTCAAGAATATTCTACATGACAGATTCTTGACAATGGACATGGGTCTACTACAATTCTTCCTTGAACTCTAGATCATTCAGGAAGCATCAAACATCAAATTGTCTTGGGTCAAGTATGCACAAGATCTCCTTGAGAGATTTCATATGACATACTACAAGTGTGCCCCGACTCCTTTCCTATCAGGAGTCATATTTGAGGATGGAGGGGACACTCCACTAGTTTAAAACACACTTTACAGACATCTAGTGGGGATCTTGTTGTATTTCACACACTCTAGACCATACCTATCCTATGCAGTTGGAGCAGTGTCCAGATTCATGTAGAAGTTGCATGAGCTACATTGGAAGGATGCAAAGCATATATTTCAATACGTACAGGGAACCATTACCTTTGTGATTCACTATGTGGCAGAATATACATTAGATCTCATTAGGTTCACTGATTATGACTGGGTTGGTGATAACATTGATCGCAAGTACACATCTGGTTACTCACTATATTAGTCGAGCAAGAAGAAGGATGTTATTTCTCTATCTTCAGTTGAGGAAGAGTACAGAGGGGTAGTTAACATAACCATTCATGTTGTGTGGCTACAACATTTTCTCACTGAGTTGGGAATTAAGTTTCATCGGTCGATCATCATCTGGTGTGACAACCAGAGGACTTTGAAGTTTTGCAGAGATACAGTTCAGAGGTAGCAGAGAAAGAACATAGTGATCCACATGCACTACATCTTGGACTTAGAACATGAGGGGATCATCGACCTACATTTTTTTCCTTCAACAGAATAGACTGCAAACATCTTCACCAAGACCTTCACTGAGAAAAAGTTCCATTCTCTTTGAAATCATCTTGGAGTGAAGGACATAGTTTCCTAGCAACTGTCAGTTCTTATTTTTACATACATTGTACTTTTAGGGGGGGGGTTCCTATGAGGTTTTCCCTCTTTCCTTACTTATTTCATTGTATCTTTTGTATTTGCGTACCTAACATGGCCTCATTTCCGGGACCCATTCTTTATTTTCACCATAGTGATGTTGAGGGGGGATGTTGAAGATACTTCACACACACATAGGATTTCTTTTTCCTAATGTTTTCCCTATGTTTATTAATCATTATTTAGTCTCCTATAGTTTATGGAGAATATTTCTATATGATAATATTCTATGGAGTTCACACTTCAGTTTGATCAGTTGAGTGGAGTCTATATGCCACATTGGGATCATCACCATGCAGCATTATGATCATCACTAGATAATGCATATTTTGTTTGGAATTATCACCAGAAAAATGCATTACTCATGATTCCCTAATCGCCTCCTCACTTCACTCTATTTCAATCTATTAACTAAAGACTAAGAGACTATTTAACTCAAACTAGGTGGCATTTCACTCCTGTAACTGCCTGAGAGACTAGACTAGGTGGCAGTTTACTCCTGTAATTGTTAGTGTGTGTCCAGGTCATTGTAGACCACCACTATGTGCATTTTCTTCTCCTCCAGTGCGCATTAGTTGAGTTATACAGATTATATCATGTGTAAATTATCATTCATTCATTTGGTTAATGAGAATTCTTCCATTCTTTCTCTCCTACTTCTCTTTTCTCATATTTTCTCTACAAACTATGTATGTCATTTTCTAGCTAGATCTATTATGTGTAGGTTCAACACATTTGCATTGGACTCTTCACAACTTCTCACACAATCACACCATGTTTTATCCTTTTCTCCTATTTTCTAATAATCACATTAAGTGTTTACCTTTTCATGTTTTTCCCCTTTTATAAACTCTGTCATAAATCCGCCTTACTTTGTTTGTCATCGGTGTTTCTTTTTTCGACTATTTTCTTTCCTCATTGCGTTGTGTTTTCATTTTTTCCTGTAGTGTCTTCAGGTTCTATTATACCACTTACTAGTTTTTGTTGCACACTCTATCCTCTAACTATTTGTCTACCACTTGTCCATCTACTAACTTATTTTTGTCTTTTTCTTCCTTTTCCACTTTTTTCTTCCTTTTTCTTCTTTTACTCATATTTTTTTTTATTCTTACTATATACACTATGTACAACTTTACTTCTCTGCACTACAACTACTGAGGGTTAGTAGGTAAATTGTCCCTATATAGTTTCAGTCGACTACCATTCGCCAATCCTTCAATCTCATTTCCTGCTAATTATTGTAGTTGCACAACACCTCCATCTGTGGAAAACTTTATCTCATATGGCCCTAGCCAATGTATCCTAAAATTCCCTGGGTTTTGCAAATATTTAATGTCATAGAGGAGAACCAGATATCCTTCCTTTAATTTCTTCTTCTTGATGTGTCTATCATGCCAATATTTATCCTTTGATTTCTGCACTTCCTGATCGAAAACAACTACAATCATGTCTTCTTCTAATTCCATGAGTTCTGCCAATATTTCTTGAGTTGTGCCTCTTTCTGTCATGTTTGTAATGGAAAAAATGTGCACAATAGGTATCAAATACTCTAGAGTAACTATTTCTTCATGTCCATATACTAATATGAAATGTGTCTACCCTATTAGTTTATTTCATGTAGTTCTATAAGCCCATAACATTGTTGGTATATTCAAATCCTGATCATCCTTGTTCACATTGCAAATCTTGGTTAAGGAATTCTCCAATATCTTGTTAAATGTTTCCACTGTCCCATTAGAATGAGTATGGTATGGAGTTCTCTTATGATGATGTATCTCTTATTCTTCAGTCATTGATTGGATATTACTATTGATAAAATGAGTCCCTTGATCAGTCATCAAAATTCTAGGGAATCCAAATCTTGTGAGTACCTATTCAAATAAAAAGTGCATTGCAGTCTCTGCACTCCAATCATTCATTGTTGTTGCTTCAACCCACCTGGTTAAATGTTTCATCGATGTAATGATATACCTTGTTCCCGATCTTATGGATAGTGGATTAATTGGTCCTACAAAGTCTACTTCCCACTTTTCAAACACTTTCAAAGTTACTTGAGGTATTAATCGTATCTCATCCCTCCTGGATGGTTGTCCAACCCTCTGACAGACATCAAAATTATGAAAATACTCTTTTGCATCCTTGTGAATTGTTGGCCACCATAATCCTATGTGCAATGTCTTCTGCACAGTAGCCTTTCCTGCGTAGTGTCCTCCAGATATTCCTTCATGTGCTTCTGCTAAGATAATGGGATGTTCATGCTCCATGACACATCTCCTTAAAATGTTGTATGAACCTATTTTATATAAGTTCCCTTGAATAAGTTGGTATTCTGCAGCTCTAACCACCGAATTATACAACAATATTATACTCTTTTGGTGAAAATATTGTACTAAAAAATTCAATAAAGTCAGCAAAATATTCATCAACAAATTGTACTGAAAAAAATTGTGCATCTAGGAAATTTCCCTTCAAGTTTCTTGGTTCCTCCCCATTAGTTATTATGGACAGATGACATGGTCGTGCATTAAATATTCCAGGTTTCACCACAACTTCAAAATCAAAATATTAAAATAATAGCAACCATCTGCATATTCTTCCCCCCAACACTATCTTGTTGACCAAATATATAACAACAAAGTGATCTGTAAACATCTTAAAGTTTTGACCTAAAAAATAATGTCTAAATTTCTGCAATGCATACACCATGGCCAACCATTCTCTTTTTTTTATATTGTAATTATGTTCTGAGTTTGAAAGCTTCCTGCTTGCAAATGCTATAGGGTGATCTATATCACCTTCTCTTGGTTGTGCTAATATTGCTCCAAGAATTATTGAAGTTGAATCCACATGAACATGGAACTCCTTTGACCAATCTGGAAACACAAAAATTGGTACAGTCACCATTTCCTCCTTCAAGATGACCAAACTCTTCTAGCACTCATCATTCCACTGATACTTAATATCCTTCTTCAATAATTTCTCCATGGGAATAATAATCTGTGCCTATCCCTTTATGAACTTCCTGTAGTATCTTGTATGACCAAGTATACTTTTAAACTAGTGCACTAACCTATGTGGTCGTAAGTTCACAATGATAACAATATTTGCAGGATCAACCAACAGACCCTATTTAGACACCACATGCCCTAAAAAAATTCCAAATGGTGCGTTGAATATACATTTCTTAATGTTCAAGGAAATTTGACACTATTGATCCAAAATGGATCCAGGAAGGCCTAAAAATCAAAGTTCTCGGAATCAAATGCAACCAGTGACATTGCATCAAGATCATCGCGTCGATTTTGGCCATATATTTTTTCCCAAAAATGGACGCCATATGCAAAATTTATCACACTCTGAAGTTTTTCATAAATAGGTAAAAAGTCAATTGGTCAAAGGGTGGCGTGGTAGATTCTGAGCTTGATACATGGCAGTGACATGAAGTGGTGTGGCAGTGGTAGATGATGACACGTGGCAGTGTTGGAATGAAACATGTGGTAGTGGGGACTGTACAGTCGAGTGGTAGATCTATTGGATAGGTGACTGGTCAATACAGACCACTCACAGGGTGACACATGGCCCAATCCAATGGTGCCATGTGGCACCCTGGATTAGGCCAATAAAGGTCGAATGTCAAAAGTGGTTCTATTTTTACTCTACGGGTTTCAAACTTATGACTTGTTCTAACACAACAAACTCACATAACACGCCAACCAACAGAGCTACAAGAAGATATTAATATCCCTATGGAAAGAATTCATGATAAAGGGGATATGTTATGGTTATATCCCATTAAAAATGGTGGTGAATATATAAAGCATTGAAAGTGGTTTTTTTTGTTTTGTTTTATATAACATATGTTAATATATCATACATAATCACATTTCAAAGTTTCTTGCCACGATAATGTTGAGTTATGGTATTTAAATCCATATAACATGGATATTCACTATATTATATGCACCAAAATATGTAATATGGTTTTTATTCCATACAAAAAGGGCACACTCCATGTATTTTGTGCCACATGTAGATGGTTTAAACCATATTTAAATTCCCTCAAGATTTTACACACATTTAATGCCACAAAGAGTGGGTTTGTCGGGATTTGATCCCAAAACCACTTCTTTTTAAACCAAAATTTTACAAGCTCTCCTATAGGACGAATTTATGAAGAATAGAGAAGAACAATTCATTTTATGCAGGAAAAATTAGCAAGCTAAGCAAACTTTGGAGGCCAATTTTTGGATCTACGCTCAGCCTTTTTCAGTGTCGTTAGTTGTGTTTGATTCTTAAGGTCGGGTAGAACACAACCAGACCAGTTTGTAATCTTTTTTATACATTTCTGATGTATTATTGAAGAATTGAAGAGAAATAAGAAAGCATTCCCCACTGATACAAAGGCCCAGAGACGTAAGCAATATTTCTGAACTCCATTAACAACCTTGTTGTTATTTATGCTTATATTCTGATCTGGATTCTTTATGATGGATGCAATATTTTTTCATTAAGTTCTTCTTCTTTCCTTAATTCCTAAATGGTAATTGAATACATGCTTAAAACGCAACCAAGTATTTAAAGATCATTTTCGGATCAAGTGGTATCAGAGAAGGTTGACAGTTGGTTGTTTGAGTTTGCATGATTACCAGGGAAAATCTAAGTCATGGTGAAGGTGATCTTGTAGGCGGAGATCCATAGATTGGATCAAGAAAGAGGACTTCTCAAAGTGAAAAGATGGCATCAGAAGAAGGAATGTATTAGAATGAGATAGAGTTGAAAAAGACTTTATTCACCATGTCTAAGATGGTAAATGTATTATATGACGATTACTTGGAATGGAAGAGGCCTTTCAAAGGGGAATATTCAAAACAAGACAAAAGTGAAAGACAGGATCCTCCTAAACCTCCTCCTTCACCTTCTTCATCTCCATCATCTTCTTCTTATTGAAGTACAAGTGACACTTCTACCGCAAGAAAACATTCCCATAAACATAAACATGATATGTCTTTACTTAAGCTTGATGTGAAATTTGAATTGCCCATGTATGATGGTGACGTCAATGTTGAGAGGCTTGATAACTGGGTCAGAAATATGGAATTTTATTGCAGTTTCCAACAAATCAAAGATGAGGCAACCCAAATCAAGTTGGCATCACTTCGTCTTGCAGGCACAACACTCATTTGGTGGAAGAGTAAGTTTCAACATGGTACTCAACAAGTTGGTAATGTATTTCCATCATGGCAAGATTTTGGTTTTGCACTTAGAAAGAAATTTTATTCTTTAGGTTATAAGGAAAAGGATATAATTTAATGAAAAAGTCTTAAACTAAGAAAAGGAAAAACGGTGCAAGAATACACGGATGAATTTTGTAAGATGGAATTAATGTTAAATATTGCATTACATACATAATAAACTCTTATGAAGTATATAGGAGGTTTACCTGCACATATTCGCAACAGTGTATTTATGTTTGGACCTACTAATGTTGATGAGGTTTATGTTCAACCAACATACATTGAAGTAGGGAAAACAGGAGTTGGTGTATCAGGGGAATCATCTTCAAGGAAAGACAACAAAAGAAAGGGGAATGGAAAGAAAGAAAATCCAGTGATAATGAAGGAAGGGAATATCTCTTGAAAGCATTGCAAAAAAGAAGGGCACGATGATGAGAATTGCTAGAAATTTCACCCAGAGAAGAGATTGAAATGGTTCAAAGAGAGGAAAGGGAGGAAAATAGTTGAAACAACAACATGGCCAATAGACTTGGGATATTATTTAGGTGAGGAGACTAAAATCACAACAGTTGGTTTGACAGGTAAAATTGGTGATGGATATGATTCTAGAAGTAAATTGTTTCATATAAGGGTCATAATGAAACATACTATGATCGATACATTGATAGATAGTGGATATCAATATAACTTGATTTTAGAGGAAGTGATTAAACAATTGGGATTGACAACTAAGCTACATCATAAACCTTACTCACATAAATGGATAAGAAACAATCATAAATTGCACATAAAAAAGAAATGCACTTTAAAGTTTGCAATTTCATCAAAGTTTTTGTATGATGTAACGTGTGATGTGGTGCCACTAAATGAATGTATAATGGTCTTAGGAAACCCTTATTTGTATGATCGCAAAGAAATATTCTACAGGGAACAAAATCAATATCATTTAACTAAAGAAGGCAATGAATATGTTGTACATGCTCATCACTTAAAAACAAATCAATCTCTTCAAACAGTGGAGCAATTAAGGAAGAGAACTTATTAAATAAACACACCTATAATTGTGCCAAGTAAAGAAGTTGATCTTAAGCATGAACATGAGATGGTTGTAGAATGGAAATTCAATCATACTTTGCTTCAAGATAAGCTAATGTCTTGCAAGCACATCAAACATATTAGTTCATTTGTAATCATATTTTTTATGTTATCATTATTAATTTTTTCAACATGGATGGTAGTGGATTCAATAAGATGGTAGTGGATTTAGTAAGATGTGAACGAGTTCAAGTGCCTAACAATATGCTCTCAATTGTCATGGTTGTTTTACAATTGATTATGATGTGATAGGTGCACAGGACAGAGTTTAAAGACAAAGGACAAGTGGGGTGGCCTATCTCGCACTTGAGGACTGGTTAATACCCTTTTGTAGGACCAAAAGGTCTTAGTGGGGAGGCATGATACAAAATGGATCTAGGAAGGCTTAAAAATCATAGTTCTTGAAATTGGACTAAACCAATGCCATTGCGTCGGGATCGTCATGTTGATTCTGACCATATATTTTTTTCCAAAAATGGACACCATATGCGAAAGTTATCGTGCTCTGAATTTTTTCATAAACAGGAAAAAGCCAATTGATCAAAGGGTGACATGGAAGCTGTTGAGATTGACACATGGAAGTGACATGAAGTGATGTGGCAGTGATAGATGGTGACACATGGAAATGTTGGAATGAAACATGTGGAAGTGGGTGTTGAATGTACAGTTGAGTGGCAAGTACAGACCACTCATAGGGTGACACGTGGCCCAATACAGTGGTGCCACATGGCACCCTAGATTAGGGTGATAAAGGTCGAATGTCAAAAGTGGTTCTATTTTTACTCCGCAGGTTTCAAACTTATGACATGTTCTAACACAACAAACTCACATAACACGCCAACCAATGGATCTACAAGCGGATCTTAATATCCTTGTGGCAATAATTCATCATAAAGGGGATATCTTATGGCTATATCCCATTAAAAAAGGCTGTGAATATATTAAGCATTGAAAGTGGTTTTTTTTGTTTTTGTTTTATATAACATATGTTAATATATCATACAAAAGCCCATTTCAAAGTTTCTTGCCACGATAATGTTGAGTTATGGTATTTAAAACCATATAAGATGGATATTCACTATATTATATGTGCCAAAATATGTAATATGGTTTTTATGCCATAAAAAACGGGTGTGGTCCATGTATTTTGTGCCACATATAGATGGTTTAAACCACATTTCAATTCCCTCAAGATTTTATGCAAATTTACTACCACAAAGAGTGGATTTGTTGGGATTTGATCCAACAACCACTTATTTTAAAACCAAAAATTTTACCATCTCTCCTACAGGTCGAATTTATAAATAATAGAGCAGAACAATTCATTTTATGCAGGAAAAATCAGCAAGCTAAGCAAATTTTGGAGGCCAATTCCGGGAGCTACGCTCAGCCTTTTTCAGTTCCTTCAGTTGTGTTGGATTCTTGAGGTCGAGAAGAAAATGCATAGACTAGTTTGTAATCCTTTTGATACATTTTTGATGTAGTTTTGAATCATTGAAGAGAAATAATAAATCCTCCCCCATTGAGACAAAGGCCCGGAGACGTAGGCAATCTTTTTGAACTCTGTTAACAACCTTGTTTCTATTGTTTGTTGTTCTTTATGCTTATATTTTGATCTACATTATTTATGATGGTTGAAATATTCTTTCATTAAGTTCTTCTTCTTTCCTTAATTCCTAAATGGTAATTGAACACATTCTTAAAACTCAACCAAGTCTTTAAAGATCATTTATGGATCAACTGTCTACACCTCTCTAACATCAACCTTAACACTTCAACAGTATCCTTAAATAAGCTAAATATTTTCCAATCATCCAAATAAACTTCCAAAAACTTATGAATAAAATCATTAAAGGAAGCTACCACTACTCTTGAAAAAATAGCAAGGGAATTCATCAATCCAAAAGGAATCAATGTGTATTGATATGACCCCTATTTTGTAGAAAATGTAGCCCTATGTCGGTCCTCTGGTGATATTATGATATAGTGATATCCTAAAAATCCATCAGCAAATGAATAGACTTATTTTCCTCCTACTTTCTCCAAAACTTCATATGTAAATGGAGTAGGGAAGGGATCATGCAGAAAATCATCATTCAATTTCCTTAAGTCTATAAATATCCTTATTCCCCCTTGGTTCCTCTCCTTGACTACCATAGGGATAATTCACTCAGATTATTCCACAGGTTATATTACACCAAACTCCAACATCTTATCATTTTTTTCCTGCACTTTCTGCTTTTACACTGGATTCAACCTGTAGGGTATCTGTCGTATTGGTATAGCATATGGTTTCAAAGGGATATTCATCTCTCCAATTTCTCCTGCTACTCCCATCATATTTGAAAATGTTGTTGGAAATAGATCACTATACTTGCTCAGTAATTCTTTTATTATTTCTACTGTCTGGTTGTCCCAATAATCCCCAATACTCACAATCTTTGGATTTTCTTCTGTTCCAATGTTTACCTTCTTTATCTCCAGTGGTGTAGCAAAATATTATGAATTTAACTTTGGACATCCTACTTCTCTTTCCCCTCCAATTTCTGTAATCTTTATATCGTGTGAGGTTTCTTCTGCTAGATCCTCTTCTGCAACGTGGTAACAATGTAACAATTTTCTGATTGTTTTTCTCTTATGGTTCTGATAAGCTATTAAAATTTCAAATTATGGTTCTTCAAAGATCCTATATATTACCAACTTTAGTGTTTTATCTATGTATGGACTCTCATGTTCAAATGAAAATGTAATAACAAAGTTCTTCTGCATCTCCTCCCAATTTGTAGTTTCTTTACACTGTTCCAATTCTGTATACCAATTCCTTGGGAGTCCTTCCGATGTCTGAATAAAGTGATGTAGCCACTCCTATCGTGGTACCAATATCCATTGAGTTATACATATGTCTACATATTCTCTGGGTTGTCCCATTCCAACATATTTCTCCAAATATATATTCTCTTGTTCTACATCGAATCTGATGCGCAATAACCTCTTTCATTGATACCAATTATGAATATTCTCCTTATGAGTACCCCACCAACATGCAGGTGTAGCTTTCAAAGTAATATCCAAATTCGGTAACCTCCGACTTTCAAAAAATTCTAACTCAAAATTTGTTAAAAATTATTCTAAATCATTATGACCATAAAACATAGGAGGTTCTCTTACCTCTTTATCAACACATGCAATCATTGTTGCCAATTCTCCAATCCCATTCCAGAGTCTGAAGCACGCAAACTAATTCTTATCCATCTAAGAATTCCATTTGTTGTTGGGTTAGCATAATCTTCCTCTCGTGTGGTAGTTCTATACAACTGGTTTATGTCTTTTGTAATAAAATTTTATGTTCCAGGTTCAACATATCTTCCTCCTTTTGAAGGATCTAATGGTGCAATGGATCTGTATTCTCCTGATTCAAAGGTCATTTTCTTGGTCTTCAAGTTGATAATATATTGGTTATCAAATGCCCAATCCATTCCCAACAATGTTGGATATGGTGTAGTTTAATCTACTATATCAATCACTTCAACGTATGCCATAGTTGTTACACATTATTTTTGTCACCCCTGTGATCAACTTATGATATGTGCATAACTCACTTTTGTGTTTCTTGAAGATAGTAAATGAGACTTTCTCCATGAGAAAAGTGAATCATCTTTCTTTTCTTAAATACCATATCAGAGGAGATCGTTGCACCCTACTAAATGCTTGGGGTTTGACGATGCTTGATCATCGCATGCTACATCAAAACTGGATTGCATCGTCACCACAGGCTGCTTTTGCATAGGGTGCGACGATGCTCAAACAAGAGAAAAAAGATGAAATTCATGAAAGTTATAGAAGGGAATCTTCTAGAAGATGAGGTGGCCTCTGATCGGTTTGGATCTTACTCACTTCTATGATTTAGTAGGATCATCCTAATCCCCTCATCCATCCCTATTTCACCCTATATAAAGAGGGATCTCTCATGGGAAAGGCTAGGCTTGCTTATGCATGAAGAATTATGTTGAAGATTGTACTTGTGATAACTTTTCTTTACCTTTCCAAGTCAGGCTATGAATAATCTTCATCAAAAGAATTGGAGAGAAGGTGTGTGTGCTGAAGCAAATGGCCATTGGAAGGGACCTTGCAACATCAAGGCATGGGTTGTATTCTCCACTTTCATTCAATATAATACAACAATACATTTCTTCCCTATAAAGGTGTCTCTACTTTTATTATGTAACTCCTTGATCTTATGCATAGGCTTCATTGGAATATATATATCGTTTTTCTTTCTCTTTGTTGGTTTGTTCTTCCTAACAGGTTCAACATCCCACAAATTCAAAGAAGGAGAAAGGATGACACTAGCGAGGATCAAACATTGTTTAAATGGTATGTCGTTTGTCCCTTTGTGAACTAGTCTACATTACAATGAAATCTAAGGAGAAGCTTGTATCCTGCTTTGTTTTTTTCTAGCTTCTTGTTGAGGTTAGGGAGATTAGTTTGGGTCCACACTTATCGATTTTTTCGATAAAAAAATTGGTGACCATACTGGGGACGTCCTTTTTTTTATTTTTCTTCCTTTTTTCTTTTAGCTTTCCTGCTTTTGGTTAATTTCATTCTTTGAGTCTTTGGGTGATCCATATTGATTCCCTAGTCCTGAAAGTTCATTGAGAAACTCTGTCCTCTTTTCAATTTTTCCTTATTTTCAGTCATCATTACACCCTGCTTGTGAAATCCAGGGAAACAACATTGCACTATGTTTTTCTCTTTCTCTGCGACGATCATTGATCATCTCACTATGCTCTTCTGCAACCTGTGACTATTCCTTTAGAAATTTTTTGGAGTGACAGTCAATTTTTTCTCCTTGCCCAGACTTGTCATTGTTTCTTGGGGTGAGTTTTTAAGTCTTGGTGAATAATTATTTGCATCTTGGTTTTCATCTTTATCCTGAATTTGATTGTTTCTCAAGTATTGAGAGTCTTTTTCATAAGCTTCATATTTTTATATTTCACTTCTTATTGCAAGGGTATAATCTTGAGGCTTCATCCCTAAGTGCTTGCTAGATAAGTTGTTATTGATCTTTTGTGAGTTTTGGATTGTTTTTTGTTAAGAACTAAACTTCAAAATAGCATAGAAAAACCTTAAGAAAAGTACTCAACGCCTTGAAAAAGAGATAATATCAGATAATAAGCCTCTTCGAGGGGGCAACCTCTTTTTACTCCACTTAAATGTTCAAGTACAAGATGATTCAAAATGAAAATGTCTCCTTGGTATATATAGGAGACTAGGAGGTTTTAATGGCCTAAAGCCGACATAAATAAAATAACATTACTAATCTAATATGCCCCAATTAAGTGGTA
>JASDQU011309955.1:11266-21634 GCA_032191745.1 Picea mariana
AATCTCATAAGCACTGGCTGCAAATTTTCAAGGTATCCTGCATGGTCCAATATTCTTCATCTTTAATTTTTTATATGTTCCCATTGGAAACCTCTCTTTTCTCAAATGAGCTAAAAATTCATCTCCAACTTGAAATTGAATTTCTCTTCTCCTCTCGTCAACTTTGCTCTTGTATTTCTGGTTGTTGTCCTGTAGTTGCTTTCTTACTTTGTCATGGATTTTATGCATATTTGTTGTGAACTCTTCTGCTCCAGCACTTATAAACTCATGTTAACTCAATTTCCTCAATTCTGTGATCCCTCTTGGTTGTATGTCATACACAATTTCAAACGGACTTTTCCCTGTGCTCTTTTTCACTAAATTGTTGAACGCAAATTCTCCTTGTGCCATAATTTGATCCCATTGTTGACCTTGCTCAGTGACTAAACTTATTAACAGGTTTCCAAGACTCCTGTTTACAACTTTGTTCTATCCATTTGTCTAAGGGTGATATGATGAACTAAAGGATAAGTTCATCCCTAACCTCTTCCATAGAGTTCTCCAAAAGTGTCCTACAAATTTGGTGTCTCTGTCTGAAACTATGGTCCTCGACAATCCATGCAGTCTTACTACTTCTCTAAAAAACAAATTGGCGATGTGTGTGGAATTGCTTGTCTTCTGGCATGGTATGAAATGTGCCATTTTAAAGAATTTGTCCACCACAACGAATATAGAATCACTCCCTTTCTGATTTCTAGGAAATCCCAAAACAAAATCCATGCTGATTACGTCCCATGACCTTTCTGCAATTGGCAATGTCTGATACAAACTAGTGTTTTATTGTCTCCCTTTTGCATACTGACAAATTCATCATTTGTTCACAAACTTCTTTACTTCTTCCCTCATGCTCGACCAATAATACGAATTACTCAACTGTGAAAATGTCTTATCGTGACCAAAGTGTCCAGCTAAACCTCCATTGTGTTTTTCTTTTAGTAGGTTTTCTCTCATTGAGCACTTTAGAATGCATAATTGGCTTCCCATGAATAGTAATCCATCCTGAATCAAGTATTCAGTCCATGGGATTCTGTCTCCCAACAAAGGATTCTTGCATGCCTCGTAAGCTTCTTTGAAATTTGCGACTTCTCCATACATCTCCTTGAGGTGTTCGAACCCTAATGTCTCCACCTAGAATTCCTGTACAATCAAACTCCTTCTGCTCAAAGCATCTGCAACTTTTTTAGTAATTCCAACAATGTGTTTAATAACAAAAGTAAATTTTTTCATAAATTCTACCCATTTTGAATGTTTCTGATTTAACTTCTCTTGCCTAGTAATAAATTGCAAAGAATGATTATCACTATACAAGACAAATTCTTTAGGAATTAGATAATGCCTCCATTTTTTCAAAGCTTGAATCACCATATAAAATTTCTTGTCATATGTGGAATACTTTTTCTTGGACTCATTCAGTTTCTCACTGAAATAAGCGACTGGCTTATTATATTGGCTCAAGACTGATCCAATAGCTAATCTGATTGCATCGCATTTCACCTGAAATGTTTTCCCAAAATATGGAAAGACTAGAATTGGCTTCTTTGTGATCTTCTCTTTCAACACATTGAAACTTCTCTCAGTTTCCTCCATCCAACTGAAGGACTTGTGTTTCTTCTTTATAGTATCCAACATTGGTGAACAAATTCCACTGAAGTCTCTAATGAACTTCCTATAGAAGCTCGCTAATCCATGGAAGCTCCTTACCTTGAACATGCTTCTTGGTGATGACCATTCTTTGATCGCTCTCACCTTTTCTTGGTACATCTTCAATTCATTTGAAGAGACTAAGAAACCCAAATATGTGAGCTCCTTCTTCATAAAATAACTCTTCTTTAGATTTATCAACAATTTCTCTCGCTGCAACCTTCCCATCACTGATGTCAACTGTCTCAAGTGTTCTACTTTTTTTTTACTGAAGATCAGTATGTCATCCAGATACACTATGAAAAATTTTCTTATGAAGTATTTCAACACTTCATTCATTAGTCTCATAAATGTTCTCGGTGCATTTGTCAACCCAAATGGCATGGCCAGCCATTCAAACAATCCTTCATTGGTCTTGAATGTAGTTTTCCATTCATCTCCCTCCCTCATTCGGATTTGATGATATCCACTCTTCAATTCTATCTTTGAGAAATATATTCCTCCACTCAAAAAATCCATCAAATCGTCCATCCCCAGTAAAGGAAATCTATACCAAATGGTTATCTTCTTGATGGCTCGATAATCTATACACATTCTCCATCCTCCATCCTTTTTTGGACTTAATACAGTCGGTACCTCACATGTGCTTAGGATTTCTCTAACTAACCATTTGTCCAACAACTCTTGGACTTTCCTTTTGACCTCCTCATTCTCCCTAGGTGTGAACCTATAAGCTTCTTTGTTTGGTAGACTATCTCCTGGAATAAGGTCAATGTGATGGCTTATTCTCTTGATGGGTGGTAATGAGTGTGGTAACTCATCTATGACTATATCAGCAAAGTTTTCTAATAGTTCTCGTATTTCCATAGGCAAATCTTCCATGGAAGTATTTGTAAGGATAAATCTAGGCTTATTCACGACAACAAACTTCATTTCTTTCTCCTCCTTGAATTCTTTTAAGAGCTCCTTCCCACTCATGAGAAGTATGCTTGAACTAGTTTCTTCCTTTGGCTCTTTGGCTTCTATGGGTAACAACATATGTGTTATACGATTTTTCTCTACAGTATAGGTATTCTTCCTCCCATCATGAATAACCTTTCGGTCATATTTCCACGACCTTCCCAATAAAATATAACAAACGTTAATAGGAATTACATCACACAATATTTCATCTTTGTAACCTCCTATTTTAAATTCAACTTGGCATTGCTGACTTACCATGACTTGATGTCCTTTCTACAACCATGATAACTTTTATGGCTCTGGATATGCAGTCATCTTCAGCTCTAGCTTCTCCACCATCTCTGTGGGTACGAGATTGTCAATTGCTCCCATTATATATGATGACTTTGCAAACTCTATCTTTCATTTTGTAGGCAGTTCTAAATAGGCTTGTTCACTGAACTGGCTCCTCTGGTTCCTTTTCTGGGTTGAGAAGAATTTTTCTCATCATGAGGTTTCTTCCTCCTCATGCAGCTTTTGCTTAAACATTATTCTTTTCTTAAGTAATGTGAGATTCTCCATCTTCTCTTTTTCTATAGGGACATTCCCATGATGTGTGCCCCTCTTTTCCACAGGTATAGCATTAAACTATGCCTCCTCTAGCTCTTCCTCTTCCTCTTCCCATGGAAAAAGAATTTATTCCGCCATGTTGTCCTTCTTTAGAACTTCCACCCTTCTCATTGTGACTATGCTTCTTGTCATCTTTAGGTTTCGACTTCTAGAACTTTTCTCTACTGGTTCCTTTGCCTCTGTCAGAAATTCTGCCTCTTCATCGTTTTTGTTGCCTCCTGGCTAATTTTTCCTCATCTTTCAAGGCTTCTTGATAGGCATCCTTGACTTTACTGATAGACATCATGCTGATTTCCTCTTGAATTTCATATATCATCCCATTGATATATTTGGTTGTCTTCTCATCTTCATTCCCTTTCTGTCCATCCCTGATGTTTAGTTGGTAAAATTCTTCAGTGTACTCCTTCACTGATAAACCTCTTTGTTTAAGGTTCTTCAATATTCTATAAAGATTGATCTGGTAATCATTCAGGATAAATTTGGCTTTTAGATTACCTACCATCCTATCACAACTTTTAATTTTCTTCTTACCATTTCTTCTGCGTTCGTCTTGCAATTCATCCCACCATAATGCTGCATGGCCTTTCAGTATTGTCACTGCATGCTTCACCAGATTGTTTTCTTCGATATCTTCGCAATCGAAGTATTTGTCCATGGCACGTACCTAGTCTAACAACTCTTCAACTTCCAAGCTGCCTTCATACATATGTACCTCCATTCTTTCTCTGGCCCCTATCCTTGAAACAACTTTTATCAAGCGATTTTGTGTAGCATCCTATGCATCATTTTCCTCGACCACTTCTCCTTCTTCTCTTTCTTCGTCATTGATATCATCGGCATATGGTACTTTTCTTTGTGTTGTCTCCATGGAACCCAACTCATTATGAGTTTCCTCATTTCTTCTTCCATCTCTGCATTCTCTCTACTTCTTCTAGGCAACATGATTATACTGCGTCACCCACAACTAGAAGTTGAAAACTTTTTTAACACCACAAATGGAACCAACCTTCCTCCTTTACCTTTGTCTGCAGTCTGAAAACAAACTCAATATTAGCTTTGATACCACCTGATGAAAATACCCCTTCCCTACTGTGGTCCGCAACCTCCCGATCACTCGATCGTCCTCTAACTCCGATTTGAAACAACTCTTTTCAGGTCCTCACTAGAACCCTAAAAATCGTATCCACAGGTCCAAATCCGAACTCACCTGGATTTTACAAATGCCTAGTTTGAGCTCTAACTCCACATGACCAAGGTTCGTGACCACACCCTTATCCTACAAGGTGTTTCATGTTTCGTAGTTCAAGACTTCTTGAGGCAGAAACCCTCGACTCTTCAACAGCGAAAGCCGAAAAAGAGCTTAATGACAATTAGCCCCTACTCAAATATTGGTCCAAGTGACCATTCACCATGAGCCTGTGCTTAAAACAAAAGGTGCTTTCGGGTATCGGGATTTCCACTATCAAGCATCCCATCCTCCTGCTACTCAGATCCCCGAATCCTGATTGGGGCTCTAGCTAAGAGCCAACCCTCTTCCCTTTATTCACGATGTGACCTCCAACTAGGCCTAAGTCCCAGCGCTTATTTCTTTCGAATTTTGCCGATCGTAGACCCACAAACAATGTTGCCTCCACTCCAAACTTCTGATACTCAAAACCTGGATATCTAGATCAACGGTCTAGGTCTGTCACAAATGAACGGTCTGGATCAAATCCTATCTTTCTCCTTTTCGAGGTTTCTGTGTAGTCTTCACCTCCCAACTCCTATCATTCAAAACTCTGATGGATTCCAGATCTCTGCCATGCATCCTCTGATATGGGCGGTTCTGATCCTTTCAGTGATTCCTCCAAACACAGACTACTTGCCACGTGTCCCCTTAAGTGGATGGCTCTAATGGTTTTTGGGACTTATCGGGTACTTCCCCTTGCTTATACGAGGGATTAAACCTCCTATACCTTCTCTCAGATCCGATGGCTATCGGTCCTCGGTGTTAGATATTACGATTTAGATCTAACCTCTTGCACTTTGAGAGTTATGTGGATCCGTCGTTACTCCACATGCATGTTCACTTAATCCCATGGTCTGCGGCTATCCGCGCTAGGTCTGACGGTTAGAATCCTTCATAGATCAACGACCAAGATATTTATCGACAATCTCCTTTCATGGTTATGGGGGAGTATTCCCTCTTGATTCCATGGTAACAAAATGTTGAAACGGTTCCGTGGCATAAAGAGTTAAGGTCCGCACTGCTCCTGCAGATCCAACTATTGTCGGTTCTCTACACTTGGAATTTGATGGTGACTGTGTTCTTCCTCCTGAGATTCTATGATATTTCTTTCCCAAACATGGGAGATCTATCCGCCACCACAGGTTTCAATTATTTTTCCTTAGTAGGATTTCGAATAGCTCAATTCGAAGGATTTTCTAAAAGAGAAAATGCTTCTTGCCCACCTGGCGATAGCCTTCCTAGTTCTTCAACACTTAATCGTTTCAAGATCCTGCAAACTCCTTGCGTCCAGACTCTTAAGTTTCCTATGTTTTCTTTGAACCTCCCTCTCTAAATCATGTCATGATTCATTCAATGCACACCTTGTGTTAGGGAATGCACACCTTGCATACACGGTTGAGCAGAAGAACAACTAAAACTTATCCAGTCCCGTTATAAATTGATATAGTCACTCTCTCAATCATTCTTACATAGAAAATGAACTGTAACTACTACACATACACAAAATAACATACATCCATTCATACTCAAGATGAACACAACTCAAGCAGATTCGAGACATTTTTCATTTGTTCTCCTCATTCATAAAAATGAAAATTACATAGTATTTATGCTCCACTCTATTATGTTCTTCTGATCTCCTCCAGTTACTCATCCATGCTACCCTATTGCAATGCAATTGAAAAGCTATCTAAGGACCAGATCTCTGATCTCTCTCATCCTTTCCCGAAATCTACTAAATTCAAAATTCAAACTATCACCTAACTAGTGTTGCTATAATAACTACGAGTTATTTCAGGATAGAGTCTACACTCCATATCCTCGGTTTCTTACAGTCTTGACGACTTTATAAACAAGTTACAATTTAAAATGTCATTTCAAAAATATCCCAACAACCAATTTAATTTATAGATAAAGGCTTGATTTGAACTCTGCATTTTTGAGATGTCATTCTTCTCTCCTCCACATGTGTGTTTATGGTTGTGAAGGCAATGTTCCTGCATCATTGATCAACTTTGCGCTTGTACTCCTGGTTAGAAATCTGCAACTGTACTCTAATCTGGCTATGGAGCTTCTTCATTTGTGCAGCAAAATCTTCTGCTCTCGCGCTCCTGATATCACTTTGTTCCAAGTCTCTCAACTCAAATAATGCCCTGGGTTGCATTCCATACAATATTTGGAATGGGATCTTTCCGGTGTTCCTAATTGGTGAGTCATTGTATGCAAATTTTGCTTGTGGAAAAATATGATCCCACTGATTATGGTGTTTAGTGACCAAATTCCTCAACAAGTTTCCCAAACTTTAGTTTACCACCTTAGTTTTCCCATCGGTTTTAATGTGATAAGCTGAGCTGAAGGACAAATCTATCCCCAAATTTTTCCACAGTGTTCTCCAAAAGTGACCAACAAATTTTGTCTCTCTGTCTGAGACAATGCTTTTGGGTAGGTCGTGAAGTCTCACATTTTCCTTGAAAAAAAGATTTAGAACATGTGTTTTGTAACTGGTCTTTTGGCATGGGATAAAATGTGCCATCTTTGAAAACCTATCCAGCACCAAAAATATGGAATCAAATCCTCTTTGCGTTCTTGGCAGTCCCAAAACAAAACCCATTTTTATTGCATCCCAAGGCCTCTCTGGTATTGGCAATGGTTGATACAGTCCATTGTTCTATCTTTTTCCTTTTGGATGTTGGTAGATTCTACATATGTTCACAAACTTTATCACTTATGTTCTCATATCTGACCAATAGTATGAACTGCTCAACTATGTAAATGTCTTGTCATGGCCAAAATGTACAGCCAATCCCCCACTATGCTTTTCCTTCAAAATGTTATCCCTCATTGAGCATTTTGGTATGCACAACTGATTTCCCTTGAGAAACAATCCCTCTTGAATCATGTACTCATTCCACTAGCTTCTGTCTCTCAACACACGGTTTTCACATGCTTTGTATGCTTCCTTGAAATCTGTATCATCACAATACATGTCCTTAAGGTGTTCAAACCCTAAGGTTTTCACCTAAAATTACTACAGAATTAGACATCTCCTTCTCAATACATCAACAAACTTATTAGCATTCCTAGCAATATGTTCTATGACAAAAGTAAAATTATGCATAAACTCAACCCATTTTGCATGCCTCTGATTCATTTTTTCTTGTCTGGTTATGAATTCTAAAGCTTGTTTATTGCTATACAAGACAAATTCTTGTGGGACAAGGTAATGTCTCCACTTCTTCAAGGCTTGAATTATGGAATAACATTCCTTATCATACATGGATTATTTTATCTTGGTCTCATTCAACTTCTCACTAAAATAGGCAATAGGTCTATTATCCTGACTCAAACTTGCTCCTATCGCAACTCCACTTGCATCACATCTCACTTGAAATGTCTTTTTAAAATTCAACAAGACCACAATTGGTCATTCTATTATTTTGTCCTTCAGTATATTGAATATCCTCTCGGCCTCCCCTGTCCATTTAAAAGACTTGTGCTTCTTCTTAACTGTATCAATCATTGGTGCAAAAATTCCACTGAAGTCTCTAATAAACTTCCTATAGAAACTTGTTAATCCGTGGAATATTCTTACTTTGAACATGATCCTTGGTGATGACCATTCTTTTATCCCTTTCACCTTCTCTAGATCCATCTTTATTTCATTTGAGGAGATCACAAGACCCAAGTAAATGAGTTATGTCTTCATAAAAGAAGTCTTCTTCAGATTTATCAACATCTTCTCCTACTGTAGCCTCCTCATCACTAGTGTCAGGTGCCTCAAATGCTCTTCTTTAGTCTTTCTAAAGATTAGTATATCATCCAAATATACAACCACAAACTTGACAATGAAATCTTTCATTATTTCATTCATTAGCCTCATAAGATTACTCAGGGCATTTGTCAAGTCAAATGGCATAACAAGCCACTCATACAAACCTTTCGTTTGTCTTAAAGGATTTTTTCCACTGATCACCTTATATCATCCTAATCTGGTGATATCCACTTTTCAAATCTATTTTAGAAAATAAATTTGCTCCACTAAAACAATCCATTAAATCATCTATTCTTGGTAAAGGGAATCTATACCTGATGGTGATCTTGTTAATGGCTCTTGAGTCTATACACATTCTCCATCCTCCATCCTTATTTGAACTCAACACAATTGGTACTGCACATGGACTTAAGCTCTCTCTGACCAAACCCTTATCTAACAATTCCTAGACTTGGTTCTTCACTTCCTCATTCTCTCAAGGTGTTAATCTTTATGTTGCTTTGTTTGGCAGACTTGATCCTGGTATCAAATCAATATGGTGAATTATACTTATAATGGGTGGCAATGAGTTTGGTAGCTCATCCACCACTACGTCAACAAATTTATCCAATAGTTCACAAACTTATTTAGGAAAATCATCCATCGATGTAACTGTAAGGATAACTTTGGGCTTCCTTACTACAACAAACTACATCTCATGCTCTTCCTTAACTTATTTTAGGAGTTTATTCCCACTCATGAGAAGTATGCATGTGTTGGCTTCCTCCTTCACTTTCTTCTCCTCTATTGACATCAACATGTGTGTTCTACCATTATTCTCTAAGGTGTATGTATTCTTCCTCCCATCATGAATGACATTATTGTCAAACTACCATGGTCTTCCCAACAAAATATGGCATACATCCATGGGAATTACATCACATAGAATTTCATCTCTATATCCTCCTATCTTAAATTCAACCAAGCATTTCTTAGTAACCATTACCTGGTTTCCTTTCTGCAACCATGAGACTTTGTATGGATTTAGATGTGCAGTTGTCTCCAGCCCCAATTTCTCCACCATCTCCGTGGATACTAAGTTATCATTTCTCCCACTCTCGATTAACACCTTGCATACTCTGTGTTTAGTCTTGCAAGTTGTTTTGAAGAGACTGTTCCTCTGCACTGGATTCTCAAATTCTTCCTCTTGTTTTAAAAGAACCTTCCTCAACATCAGGGATCTTCCATCCTCTGCTCCTTCTGCTTCAACATTTCCTCTTTGTGCTTCTAAAATATGAGCTTCACCTCCTCCTCCTTTCTTTTTCTCGGGAAATTCCCAAGACATGTTTCCTGTATTTCCACAGCCATAACATCTTACTTCTCGTTGTCCTCTTCTTCCTCTTCCTCTAGAAGAATTTCTTCCATCACCCTGTCTTAATTGGGAACTTCCTCCTCTTTTCGAGTGAGTGTGTGGTTTCTCAGTCTCATCCTTATACTTATGTGCTTTGTCATGGGTAACTCCCTTACCTCTGTTTGGGGCTAGGATTTACCTCTTCCTCACTGGCTTTGTTTTTCTGGCCAACTTATCCTCTTCCTTCAGTGCAAACTAATAAGCATCCTCCATTGTCCTAACTGACATCATACTGAGCTCATCCTAGATTTCATATCTCAGGACATTTATGTATCTGGAAAAATTTTCTTCGTCTCTCTCCCTTTGTCCAGTTATGATGTTCAACCTATAGAACTCCTCTATGTATTCCTTAACTGTCATACCTTTCTCTCTCAGGTTATGCATCTTCCTGAACATATTGATTTGATAATCCTTGGGAATGAACTTAGCCTTCAACTTGGTTACCATTATGTCCTAGTTATTTATCTTTTGTTTTCCTTTTCTTCTCCTCTCAGCCTGTAGTTCATCCCACCGCAGTGGTGCATGTCCTTTTAGTCTGGTGACAGCCTGTTTAACCTTTTTCTCTTCATCGACCTCCTCATAGTCAAAATGCCTATCCATGTATATTATCCAATCCAACAACTCTTTAGCATCTAAATTGCCTTCGTACATTGGAACCTATATCTTGGTTTTGCCTCCCAATCTAGAAACTGCTCCCAGAAATCATTCTTCGACAACATACTCTCT